>BPLR01007188.1:0-102058 GCA_021605095.1 Caerostris extrusa | reverse complement strand
TGTAGTTAAAAAATTTTGGAAATGAAAAGTAATCAAACATAAATCTACTTTTTGCTTTTAGGTCATTCTTATTTTTAGAGGTATGTAATAGTGAATTATGGAGACTAAATTTACGCCTGCCAAAAATTCTACCACTGGCATATTCCTATATGTATCATAATGTTTTCTATATATCTCATCTTCACCATAACTATGCAACATTATACAATATCAATTAACTATTGATTATTGATTAATGATTAACTTATATATAGCATTTTTACTATATAGCACTGACATATAGCATTAATTGCTTATTAGTAAATCAACATTTATTTCTCTGTTGATTTTCTCATCGTATAACATGTAAAACTGATTACATAAAAAATGATATGTAAGAAAATTTCAGTGAAAAATTAAAAAAAAAAAGTTGCAGTTTAAATTTTAAAAGGAAGGTCATTAAAGAATTTGAAAAAATAATACATACCTCTAAAAAATGCAGTAGAACCTTTTAAGTCGAACTTCGATAAATCGAAAACCTCCACAACTCGAAAAAGTTTTTTGTTTTAGTCCCCTTCAAGCCCCAAAACCTTTATTACTCGAAATTTCAACCCTCTATAAGTCGAAATAATTAGTCAATCCCCACAAGCCATTTTCGTATATATTTTCCTCCGTAACTCGAAAAAATTGGTATCTCCAACCTCTGTATCTCGAACATTAGCAATGTTTGATTTTACAATCTTTTACAACTCGATTATTTGAAACTAATTACCTCTATAGCTCGAAGAAACATAAGTTACTATCTTTAATTATTTCCCGACAATGCACGTCATTGTTTCTTAGAAAACAATGTATGAGTATATAGTAAATAGAATAACCAATTCTATGAAATAGCAACTCGGAAGAAAAGAATTTTCTTCTCTTTATAGCTGAGATAATGCTATAGACAGAGAAAGGTCAAATTGTCTCAAGCAAAGAAAAAAAAAAAACCCAATAAATAAATAATAATAACTGACTTTTTTTAATACATAATAGTTTTAATTTTAGGGTTACTTCAGAATTTTTTGATTTTTTTATTGTAACGTATAATATAACTTTTAAGTTGTAAATAAACATGCTTATTACCTCTGTAACTTGAACTTTGATTTATTTTACCTCTCTAACTCAAATTAAGTTAGAAAGAATCTACACCTGTACAAATCGAATATTTCCTTACAAAAATCCACGTAAGTTGAAATCCTCCATAAGTCGAAAAGTCTATAACTCGAAATATTTTGCGTCTCCCTTGAAGTTCGACTTACAGAGGTTCTACTGTATAAAGAGAAAAATGAAAAAAATGCTATATGCAACGAAGCATTCACCAGCAAGTGATGAAATGAAACATTACCTTCCATAGAGACTTTAAGGAAATGTTCCTTGAGTCTCCTCGCTTGTGAAACTATTGACTGCAGGGAAAGCCGTAAGGAGATTCAAATTTATACCATCCTACGGTATCTGTGCAATTTTACCAATCAATTGGGTTAACTAATGAAACTGAAAACATTTAATTATTTGGTTAAGGAAACCTACTATGCACAGAGCAAAAATTATTAAACTATTATTGAAATTTGTTTTATGATCTCATTAAATTATGCTATAAATATATTAGAAACATGAAAAAATTAAAATATATATATGAAATTTTTTTGTTGGCAAAAATTGGCAAAAAAAAAAAAAAAAAAAAAAAAAAAAAAACTATTTCTTGACTTACGCAAATACTTATAATTAATATTGATAGAACGGTAAGTAATGCGTGATTTTAACTTACCTAAATTCAAGTCGATGTAAATGCCCGAATTCGATTTTGATGCCACTTTTTAAAAAAATTATTTTAAATTTAATTTTATATCTTTCATTATACACCCATTAAATTAATATTTTTTTTTATTTTTCAGAGAAATGAAAGAATATGATATGTTGTATATTCGCCATACCTTATATGCTTAGATTAAAAATTATTATAACAATTATGACTGTTATCGTACGACTGGATGGCAAAAAAATAATTTTCCAGAAATTCAATTTATTGCACAAAATGTCTCGTGATTAAACAGTTGTATCTCGGCATCTAATGATCCTGGAAACAAACTCAAAACTGTTTTCGAAAACTAAAATCTGATGTTTAAAATAAAATGATGAATTTTTAGGGAAAAAAATTTAAAGTGGTCCTTTACCCCTCCATGATCACATCTATAAGAATATTACTCCATATGTAAATATTTAAATACAACCCTGAGCTTATTCGGTTATTCAACAAAATAGCTAGAAGTAATATGATTACACATTCATTGTTATTAGAGTTAGGATTATGAATTAAAAATATGATTTAATTTCAAAATATAACATAAATTCAACAGTCGATTTAATTTACGTTAACATAAAATAAATTTAAAAACCTTTTTATATTATAATAAAAAAAAAGATAAATTTTAAAGCCTTTTTATATTATAATAAAAGATAAATTCAAAAGCTTTATTAATAAACAATGACGTAATAAAATCTGATTTAATTTAAATAACTTAACATAAATTTGATTTAATAATAAAAGCCTTACAAATTACATTTACGAAAAATACATTGAAATTAAGCTCCATCATGAGGATTATTTGCATATGTATGAGAAATTATATCAAATTTTAAAAACAAATTTTGGATGAATTCATATAATAGAATTTGTGCTAGAATGAGAAATTGCGATATTTTTTAACAAAGAAACCGGTGATCCGAATTTGGCTATTAGCATTCGGTCATTAATAGTTTGTTCATTAACGTTCGGTAATGTAGTGGATATATTTATACGGTTAGAAAATTAACAATCAATGGTATTTGGTAATAAATTACAAAAGTGTATGCAAGATTTTACGTGCTATAAAAACCATGATTACAATGCTGCTTAAAATGTATTAAATACTACTGCATAATAATATTTGTAATACATAATAGTAATACACTCTATGTAACTACATTAATAGAGAGTTGTAAAAAGAATTGTAATTTATGGAGTGAATTGAGGATACTATTTTATTCTGTTGTTGGTAAAGAATGAAAGAGGACTCATATTCAAATCCGGTGGCGGCATCTGTTGCAATCACTGCTTCCAGAAACAATTTAGTGGTGAATTAAACAGCATATATAAGCGTCTGGCATTGACATTCAAACTGTCTGGCGCACAGTTTTGACGCTTTCATGCATACAACACAATATGGGGCAGTTACTCTAAAATTCTTGAAATTAATATCCTTGAAAGTCTTGAATCTTCCTTGGCAGTTCCTCATTCATCACTGGGTGGTTCAAAATATGCATAAATGAGACTGGGAGCCAATCGAAGTACAGCATAAAAAAGTTCATTGCAAAATGATAAAAAATTCTGATTAGATTTCAAGAACTGTCTAATTTGCTTATGAAAAGTCTTATCTGTGTTAACTTTTTACCTTAACATGCAAACACTTCTTTATATTTAAATTAATTATCTATTAATGAGATTAATTAAATGTTTTCCCATGAATAAATAAATCCTAACACATGTAGAATCCAAAACTTTACACTTCGTTTTAATAGCCCTTTTTAAATAGTAATGTAAATTGGTTTCTTAATAAAAGGGTCTTTTATAAATATCTAAGAAAATATTTTTATTTATATTAATACTGCAATCTCAATATTGTTACAGTTTAATTTTTGATATATTTTACTTTAAATTGAGTTTTGATTTAATTGTATAATTCTTAATATGATATATTAATCCCATCAATGCCTCTTAGTCCTACCATTTTTAATACTATTTGATTTTGTTGTACATTGGTCGATTTTGCATTCCACTGATGTATATATATGCCAAGAACAACCCACCGACAGGTGATAAGAGAAAAGGCATTATTTTCTCGGAGGACCTTTAGAGATTTCTGCCCTGCGTATGCATGTTCTATAGAAGAAAAACCGAAAAGTTCCCACCAGAAAGACTGTGTAATGGTAAGAGACGTTTTACACGTGTAATTCATTTAACATTGAAACCTTCGTTTATGAAATAACTTATTATATTAATTCATCAATACCTTAAGAATTCTCCTTTCTGTAATAAATTACCCTCTTTAAATTTTTACCATTGAAATCCTCATTTCTTCAGGTTCCGTGAATACCACCACGTTAGAAGAATCTTCATTCCTACAGTTACGGACACCATCACGTTAGGATACCATCACGTTAGATTAATCCTCATTTCTGTAGGTTACGAATGCCATCACGTCAGATGAATCCTCCTTTCTGTAGGTTACGTAAATACCATCACGTTAGATGAATCCTCCTTTCTGCAGGTTACATAAATACCATCACGTTAGATGAATCCTCATTCCTATAGGTTACGTGAATACCATTAAGTTAGACGAATCCTAGTTTCTGCAGGTTACAAATACCATCATATTAGACGAATCATCCTTTCTGTAGGTTACGTGAATACGATCGCATTAGATTAATTCTCGTTTCTGAATTATGAATACCATCACGTTAGATGAATCCTCGTTTCTGAAAGCAGTGAAAAACAAACGCCATTGAGTTGGTACGAAACTGAGACCTGCATGCTGGCTGCATAGACCATGAATCAGGTTGTCTGAAACATTACAAATAAAAATTTTCCTTTTAGAAAAAAAAATTAAATGATAATTGTAGGATATAAATTAATTACAATTAAAATCGAAAATTTTATGTTAATAATATTTTTATTGCATTAATAGTTTGTATTTTATTGTATAAAGTACAGATATTCATTGTACTACGTACAGACACTCATTGTATAAAGTACAGACTAATTGTAATAAGTACAGACTACTCATTGTATAAAGTATAGACTACTCATTGTACTAAGTACTTTTTATGGACACAAGTAATTCTTCTATACTATTTGTAAGATATGTATAGTATTGTGAATGAAATTTAATACCTAAACAAATACATAATTTATTGAGTCCTTCTGATTTCTTTAAAATTCATTATGTATTATTTTAAATAATAATTTATAAATAACATACTATTTTTCATAGTTTGATCTAAAATTGATTTATCTCTCAATTTTCCAGTAGAAAAATCTTACGTTATTGAAATAACGATTTCGATCCATTTCAGCAGGAAATGTAATAAGTTTGTTATGGATTATTGCAATTTTTTTCGTTGTTTCAATGACAGTGTGCATTCGACTGCACATAAAAAGCCCTTCTTTACCGAAATTGTTATTTACTACGAACGATCCATCTGAATTTATTACGAATCGTACACCCCTTCCAGCATCGATGAAACGGAAGCGGACTGCATCTCATATATCATACAGGAGCAATCACTACCAGGCGGTGGAATAATTCATCAATAAACATTCTCTCCAATCGCCAATATCAATCTTGCAACATTCCATGAACCAGATATCTGGTTCCATTACGATCAACCCAGCCCCCAAAATGTCCCAAGGCCTTGTAAAGGTAAAAGGCTTAATCACACAAGTAAGTTTAAGAAATCAATTATGCATGCATAATGCTTTGCCATCGTCTAGTTGGAGAATAGGGCACAAAATTAAGGCTGAAGATGTAGTGAGATAAGAAAAGAAAGTTTTGCTTCAGTGAGTGTGTTTCAATTACCTTTGCAATTTTCTGCCCCTGTTCTTTGAAGCTGACTTTGTTTCTTTATGCTTATGTGATGAAAGTTTTTCTTTTTCATTTTTTTTTTCGTAGGTTTTCTTTTTATCTTAGATGCACAGATAGTTGTTACACACTTTGTTTATTCTTTGTATTTGTGAGACGTTTAAAAAAATGTTTTTCGTTTGTTAGAGATATTGTGCTTGAATTATGCAAATATTCTGGCATGGCTTAGTGTTTCAGAAATGCTTTTTTTATTTAAGAAGAACTTCATTAAAAAAGCGCTTGTAGTTTCATCGTTACTCTGATTGAGAAACTTTTTAGTTAATTTTATCTCCAGCAGGGAAAATTATGTTGCGTTTCTTTAGACTTCAATGGAATTTAACTCTAGATTGTTGTAGATTGTAAAATAAAAAAATCTACAATGATGTATTCTTTAAAAATGCCCAAAACAATTTCTTAACTAGACTCTTGTAAAAGGTTTTTTTTGTTTTGTTTGTAACTCTATGAACATTTTTTGGCTTGTAAAATGCATTTTGTGTTACGTCTATTCATAATAATAATTCATAATATAATATGATATATCCATTGTGAATATTTAAATAACATGAAATTTATAATACTTGAACATAATTATGTTTATAATTGTTTTGCTCATTCGTCTCAAAAGAAAATATGTAACAAATTCAGTTTTATCCAACTGGAGACATAACATGTGGTCCAACGGCCTATTTGCTATCGCTCTGTCTCCTGGTACCACAGGCTGTAAGTTCGAATTCTAGTGGTGGCATGGAAGTTTGTTAGTGGTTCTGTTAAACTGTAAGTCCTGAACTAATTAGCCTAAAATGTGGATAAAATTACTATAGACCGACTAACCAAAATCAAAGACATAATATGGCATCTAGTATGAGGCATTTTAGTATGAGATTGGAATATACGAAACTGTTATTGTCCTCCCTTCTTTGTAGTATAATATAGAAGTACTTTCCGGTCTAGAAATTTACAAATTGGATTTATCATCTCTAGATATGAGTTTCGTTAAGTTTCGCCTGACGTGTTTTTTAATCGAATTTCCTTAATTTGAAAAACTTAACGTCCTATGTACAAGCTATTCTGGAACCTACATAATACTTTTTAAAATAACATAAAATACGGAATAAAATTTACAATATTTAAACATAATTATGTTTATAGTTATTTTGTTTATTCGTTATCGTCTATGTAACAAATTCAGCGTTACCCAACTAGCACCACTGGAGATACAATATAGCATCTACATTTCGCCATCAGAAATTTTAGAATGAGATTGGCATGTGAGAAATTTGTACTCTACTCCCTTCTTTATTGAGCAATAAAGAAGAAGACATTTCCAGTCTTTCTTCTAAGAAATTTCCAGTCTACGAATTTACAAATTGGATTTATCATGCATATCTCTATATATCAGAGTTTCGTTGTGTTTCATCTGCCATATTTTAAATCGAAATGACCGTATTTGAAAATATTAACATCCTTGGGTCCTGAATTCCGAGTATTTAGCGCCCTGGCGTTAGGTTCCGCAGGTTTCAGGTTCGAGTCCCGGCGGTGAACTTGTTGTTTGCAGTGGTTCTGAATCTTTTTATGCCGTAGGTCCCGGTCTCATATGACTGAAAAAAAAATTAACAAATTTTACGTTATCAATTTATTTTTCATTTTATTTAACAATTTTTAATTATTATTTTCGTTGAACATTGGTGGGTCTCATGTGTGATTTATGTATCGCACGAGCAGCTCACTGACCGGTGATGAAGAGAGTGCGCAGTGCCTTCCTTGAGGACTTTCAGGAGTGACAACCACACATTTGTGTATCATATGGGGAACACTCTGCAAATTCCCACCAGGAATCCTGAATATAACTATTTTACACATATCATCATAATTGCCATCGAGTGCTCATTTCTGATAGTAGTGACTAAATCAATTCCGGCTCTGATTCGAACCTCGGCAATTCTGCATGCGTTGACCTAATTTACGTAGGCCTAAATGACCAAGTGACTAGCTCTCTGGCGCTCGGCGCCACAGGTCTAGAGTTCGAGTCCCGGAGTTACCATAAATGTTTGTAGTGGTGCAGGAATCCCTTTAAGCCGTAGATCCCGGTCTAATATGACTATAGAGCGCTTGGCGTAGGGCTGATCTACCCCGTAAAAACTCACGGAGCCAAGTCAGACTTCTACCTACTGGTGTTCCATCCCACCAAAAGCTGCCCGTTTAGCTTCAACCATGAGCCTATACAAGTCCGTGGGCTTGGTCTAGATGTCTACCAAGTGGAATAAGAAACAACAATAACACAACTTAACATACTATGTGCAAGCTATTCTGGTACCCAAGTTATATTTTTAAAATAACATAAAATATAGAATATACGATAAAATAAATTGAATTCGTACAATAAAGATTTTTTATTATTTATGATTATAATACATAAAACTTTTTATATAAAAAAATAAAATAATTAGTCTTTTAATATATAATTTTTTTTTTTTAAAATAACCTTTTCTTTGATGTTGTAAATTAATATATATGATTTAAATATAAATAAATTATTAGGATTCCTATACTAGTTGGATTTCATTTTTCTTTAGAAAGATTTTTCTAATGCAAGCATCTGATTAACTTTTTCATTAAAAGTTTCGCATTTAATTAAAACTATGTTAACAAAGTTTTACTGCAATAGTTATAAAAGCTAAAATTTTTGCATTTTTCGCTAAATTTCTATTTATTCTGTACGAGTATCCATATCTTTTATGAGTTTGTTTTTTAATAAATCATATCTAAATAACATTTTTAATGCATGTTTGATTTCATATAAATATCTTTTATAGATTGTGACTTCCAAATAATATTTTCTAAGAAAATACGACTATTGCATTAGAAAAATAATAAAATTAGATTTATTTTATTAAATGTAAATATTAAAAAGTCAATGAAGTCAAACAAAAAAAAATTAGAACCTGATCTTGTGTTATAGTTCGTATTATTTATTTTATTTTATTTCGATTTTAAGTATTTTATCTTTAATGCAACTGTTTGCTTTGTCGTTAAGAATTAAGTTTTAATTTTGAAAATTTCTTTTCTATTTTAACATCAAATTTGTACTTATTAATCCTAAGTAAGTAAGTAATTTTCCCAAATGAAGTAATTTTATTTTATAAAGATTTTTCAGGAACTAAACCTTTTTCGGATACAAAAATTCAATTAAACTTTGTTTAAATTAATGAAAATATTTTTAACAGATAAATATATGTTATCTATTAATTGTTTAAATCAACAGTATAATTTACTAATGCTTTTTTTTTCTATTATTATTTATAATTTTTTTACCAAGGCATTTTTTCTATATTCATTTCTTCAACGAAAATTAAAATACAAGAAAAACCTTCCACTTTTACCATATCTTTATACTTAAAAAAAAAAAAAACAAATCTTTACACTTAAAAAGTCAAACCTTCAACCTTAAAAGAGAAACACACTTAAACAATTAAAAAAGATTATTGATAATTTTTTTCTTTCTAATGCAGCTGACAATTAGACCGTGATATTTTTATGCCATAAGGGCCACGCTGATGTTACTCACTTTGCACTACCCAAGGGGCGCGTGTAACTTGAATATAAGTCACGGACGCGGAGTAACAATGCCCCCGCAACGCTCTACGATCCTATTAGGACCGGGACCTACGGTTTAAAGTGAATTCCGAACCACTACAAACATCCATGGCAACGCCGGGATTTGAACCCGACACCTGTAGTACCGAGCTCTAGCCACTCGGCCATCAGGACCCTTGTTGATACTTTTTAATGCAGTTAATAAAAATGGACTATTCAACGATCATGTATGGGACGAAGGCATTTAATACATATAGCTAAATTTTCATTAAGTAATTCACAAATGTTCTTTTAATATGAGTTATTAGCTCAAGAAATGGAAAATTTGCATTTTAAAATATTATGCGAGAAAAAAAAAACACTTTTTAGCCAGGCAGTTTAAATCGATGCATGAATTAAGCCAACATAACAGCCACCATAAAAGCTTACAAGTTTTTCAAAACATTTAAACAAGGAGTCAGTAAGGTAGATCACCAATGAACATGAGTCAAAAAAAGTAAATCTAGATTATTGAATTAACGTAAAATCCTTTTTCCATCATCATGTTGCTCTAGAATAAAGATTTTTATTTATATTTTAACAGCTTTTTATGTACAGGGTGACTTTTAATTAGCCTACAACTTTTAACTGAGTACTATAACTTTATAACTATATATCTACTATAATTCTTGAGTCGTTGCAGAAAAACATTTTTTTTTTCTTGAAATGAACTAGGGAAAGGAATTAGATGGACAAGGCTTTCAAAATGAAAATCTTTAGGGGTTACAAATTCAAGAATTTCTTTTTTTGAGTGCTTGTAAATGCTTGCAAATGTTATGGATCTTTTGAGGCTAACATGATGTATCGGCTTCTTCTTGTAAGCAAAATCTTCCATATGGTCCAAAAGATAGACATCACATGGATTCTTATCTGGTGAATAAGGTGATTAATGCAATACACCAGGATAAATGTCTGAATATCGATAAGCGACAACTGGTATTACGAACTCACTGTTAATGGTGTCAAACTCACTGCGAGTTCTATGAGGAGTCGCACCGTACTGCATGAGAAAATATTTACCCCTGTTCATACGCAGATCACGAATTTGAGTAAAAAATGATTCACCATACATCTTACCTTATACTCAGCATACCCCATAAATACCAATTTTTAACAATAAAAATAAGTTCTTAGATTGAATATGGCACTTTAGGAAACGTTCTCAAAATGGCTTGGGACTGATGCAAAACAAAATTCCTTTTATACCCTCTTTCCTTTCACGCATTCGTATCGTCATCTAGTGAGACTCTGAAAAATTATTTAAGTTCAAAGTAGTGGATTAATTAAAAGTCACCCTATGATACAATATAAATGAATTTACTATATTTGAAACAATGAAACATTTCTAAACTATGTTATCGAAGTTATTTTTAAAGATAAGAAAAACCGGCAAACCCATGCAACCTGAGTACAGAATCAGCATTTGAAGTCTGTATGGTATAAAACTCAGAAAACCTTAGATGAGCAATTCACATGAATACGGCAAACTTCACCTCAACAGCCATCTAGTCTACAAATTTTTTAAAATAAAGTTTACAACCATAAATCAAAGAGACAGATCACCACTTTACCATGAGCCAGAAAGATAGACACTGAACCATCAGCTCCAAAGATAGTCACCACTGAACCATGAGCCAGAAAAATAGGCACCACTGAAATATGAACCAGAAATAATGTAAATTGAATTAATTTAAAATTATACTTCCATTTTCATGTTGCTCCGGATGAAAATTTTTTTATTGGTAGCTTTTTATGCTTATCTGTCATAATACAAATCAGAATTAACATACTTGTTTCAATGAAACCATCTTTAAGCTGTCCTACCAAAATTATTAACAAAGGATATAGAAAACCTACAAACCCTCCCACTTGAGAATAAAATTCAACTACAAAGCATTTACGAAATACTCAAACAAACTTTTCCAAAGTTTTTGATAAAGTAAAAATTCTACTTGAAGATGTGATCTGTGGCTATAGCTTTGCTTTTAAGGATATTACCCCGGAAATAGCCCCTATACCTCGAAAGCGACTTCCTCACACAGGGCCAGATAACCTCTAAGAAGAATCTACGATCCCATCTCCAGAAGGATCTAGATTGAATGAATTTAAAATCACCCTTCCATGTTCCTTCAAGCGTGAGATTTTTTTTTTTCCCCCCGACTTTTATCCAACCCACTTCCGAATAAGTTGTAAATTTTTCTTTCATCTGAAGTCCACGATTTCAGATGGGGAGCAGATTTTTATTCCCTCTTTACCATGATTTTTTGCCACGGACACAGGCCACGGTTTTCTTACTTGATTCCCTTTTTTGGTCCTTTTTAGCGGGTCAAATTTTTATCATTCCTGACACTCGTATTCTTCTTTATCCGTGTCTGGTGGATCTTCTCTATTCCAGACAGACAGGGTGGTTTTTTTTCTGTTTTGTATTGGGTGTGAGAGGGATTATCTCAAATGGCGTTTGTTTCAGTAGAAATCCCGGAAGGGAAAACATGTTTTTTTTTTTATCCTTTTTCATTTTCCTGTTTGGGAACCAAAGAAGTACAAGAATGTCTTAAGTACTTTTTTTTCTGTCTTAGCTTGTATTTTTTTGTCTTGTGTTTTGACAGTAATCTTTAAATAAATGCTTTGAATTGATATACAAAGTAAATTTTGTATGTTTTTATGTTTATCGATGTTTTTGTTTAATTTATATTCAACAAATATTTATTGATTAAAAAGCGAAATTTTTATATTGAGAATAATTTTTTGCAATTGAAGCACTATTTTTTAACTGTTTTATAATTAAAAATACTTTTAAATGCGAAATTATTTTTAAATTACACATTTTGAAAAAAGCCAGAAAATAGGTACCACTGAACCATTAACAAAAAAAATAGACACCACTGAAACATGAGCTAGCAAAATAGACACCACTGAACCCTCAATCAGAAATAAAGATGTAAATTGAATAATTTAAAATTATACTTCTTTGTTCATGTTGCTTCGAATGAAAAATTTTTTTTATTGGCAGTTTTCTATGCTTATCTGTCATAATACAAATCAAAAATTACTATATTTGTTTCAATTAAACCATCATTAAGCTGTCCTACCAGAATTATTAACTCAGGACATAGCAAACCTACAAACACACTCGAGAATAAAATTCAACTACAAAGCATTTACGAAATACTCAAACAAACTTTTCCAAAGTTTTTTGATAAAGAAAAAAATGTCCACTTGAAGATGTGATCTGTGGCAATAGCTTTGCTGTAAGGATATTACCCTGGAAATAGCCCCTATACCTCGAAAGCGACTTCCTCACACAGGGCCAGATAACCTCTAAGAAGAATCCACGATCCACCATCTCCAGAAGGATCTAGATTGAATGAATTTAAAATCACCCTTTCATGTTGCTTCAAGCGTGAGATTTTTTTTTCTGTCTTTTATCCAACTGACTTCCGAATAAGTTGTAAATTTTTTTCTTTCACTGAAGTCCACGATTTCAGATGTGGAGGAACAGATTTTTATTCCCTCTTTACCAGAATTTCTTGCCACGGACACAGGCCACGGTTTTCTTACTTGATTCCCTTTTTTGGTCCTTTTTAGCGGGTCAAATTTTTATTATCGTATATTTACACTCGTATTCTTCTTTATCCGTGTCTGGTGGATTTTCTCTATTCCAGACAGACAGGGTGTTTTTTTTTTTTGTTTTGTATTGGGTGTGAGAGGGATTATCTCAAATGTCGTCTGTTTCAGTAGGAATCCGGGAAAAGAAAACATGTTTTTTTTTTTTCTTTTTCCTTTTCCTGTTTAGGAACCAAAGAAATACAAGTATGTCTTTACTTTTTTTCTGTCTTTGCTATGATTTTTTTTTTTGTCTTGCGTTTTGACAGTCATTTTCAAATAAATGTTTTGAATTGATATATAAAGTAACTTTCGTATGCATTTTATTTTATCGATGTTTTTTTTTTATTTACTTCCAACAAGTATTTATTATTCAAAAGAAAAATAATAATATTGAGTATAATTTCATTCATTTGAAATATTTTTATTTATCAGTTTTATAATTTAAAAACTATTATCTTCTAAATTATTTTAAATTACACATTTAGACACTTTAGTTGTGTCGGTAGGTACTACTATAACTATTAACAGAGGATATAGAAAACATACAAACACACGACCCTTGTGAATAAAATTCAACTACAAAACATTTACGTAATACTCAAACAAACTTTTTAAAATGTTTGATAGAGAAAAGATTACACTGGAAGATGTGACCTGTGATATGATTTAGCGCAAGTTAAAATTAAAATTCCAAGTTTTTCAGACTAATATGATCTGTGGGCTTCTTGTAAACGAAATCTTCGACATGACCCCAATGAAAGAAATCACATGGATTCACATCTGGTGAATAAGATGGTCATTGCTAATGCCCCATCTTTTATTGTCAGCTTTCAATGCTTATCTATCATAATACAAATCAAAAATTAATATACTTGTTTCAATAAAATCGTCTTTAGGATGTTGTTACAACCAGAATTATTAACTCATACAGAAAACCTACAAGAACAGGACCCTTGAGAATAAAATTCAACTACAAAGCTTTTAAGAAAAACTCAAACAAACTTTTCCAAAGTTTTTGATCAGAAAAAATTCCACTTGAAGATGTGATATGTGGCTATAGGTTTGCTTTAAGGATAATACCCCGGAAATAGCCCCATACCTCGAAAGCGACTTCCTCACACAGGCCAGATAACCTCTAAGAAGAATCTACGATCCACCATCTCCAGAAGGATCTAGATTGAATGAATTTAAAATCCCCCTTTCATGTTGCTTCAAGCGTGAGATTTTTCCCTGTCTTTTATCCAACCCACTTCCGAATAAGTTGTAAATTTTTCCCTCAACTGAAGTCCACGATTTCAGATGGGGAGCAGATTTTTATTCCTTCTTTAACATGATTTCTTGCCATGGACACAGGCCACGGTTTTCTTGCTTGATTTCCTTTTTGGTCCTTTTAGCGGGTCAAATTTTTATCATTCCTGACACTCGTATTCTTCTTTATCCGTGCCTGGTGGATTGTCTCTATTCCAGACAGACAGGGTTGATTTTTTTTTTTTTTTTGTTTTGTATTGGGTGTGAGAGGGATTATCTCAAATGGCGTCTGTTTCGGTAGAAATCCGGGAAAGGAAAACATGGTTTTTTTATAATTTTTTTTTTTCTGTTTGGGAACCTAAGAAATACAAGTATGTCTTAAGTATTTTTTTCAGTCTTTGCTTGTATTTTTTTTTTTTTGTCTTGTGTTTTGACAGTAATCTTTAAATAAATGCTTTGAATTGATATACAAAGTAAATTTTGTATGTTTTTATATGCTTTCTCATCTACACGATTTCATTGATCGGGTGAATTTTACTTATAAACACTGATAAAGTTATTTATAAATAAATCATCTGTGGATTACATTTTTAAAATCATTCCTACTGAAGGAGAATAATCATTATTACAAATGAAGATAAATATAAGTCAAATGAAAAGAAAATTATTTTATGTGTATAATTGTAGTTAAAGAAAAATTGTTAAATGTTTGTTTGTAATCCATACCTTTAACTTTGCCAATGTATTTTTAACTATCCACCCATGAACTCCAAACTTTGACCAGTTATACCGACATTTCAGTTTTTCCCTTCTACTTCAAAAGCTTCTAGCTGTTTTTATAAATTTATAAAATGAAAATGTGTTCTTCCCATTTTCAATTGAAAAACGATTTAAACAGCTGATTATATTAAACAAAACTTTAATTGAAAAGTCTTAAAAATCTCAATAATATTTAACTGCATTTTATTTGTATTTTATCAATTAAAATTAAAAGAATTCGATATTTCAGAAAATTATCCATCTGTTTAAGACACTTGTATTTAGCCACGAGATTTTGAGAACAGATAAATTTTGAATGACAATTAGACGTCCAACACAATGATGAGAACGACGATGATGGTGGTGAAAACTTCCAGATCTTTTTATTTCATTAATGATATAGTGACATTAAAGAAAATAAAATTTTCAATAACAAGTAATTTAATGCAATTTCAATGCACTAATTGAAACTATCACTTTGCACTATGCACTATGCACTATTGTCACTTGCACTATCTTCAAGGCAATAACTTTGAAATTAGTAAAAATTGGCCACCACTTTTTCTTGCCTTTTGTATTTCGTGATAAAATTGACAAGTAACATTATAAATTTAAAATTGATTGTTCTCTTTTATCAACCTTTATAATTGCTCCAGTTATAGTTTGAAATAAAAAAGTAAATTCTATAACCTGAAAAGAATGTCAATTTATCCAAAACAATATAATGTGGCTTATAATACGTGATATTTTTTTTTTCATTTTTAAAAATATGTAAAAGAACATTTTTATGACTAAATAAATCTCATAAGAATTTTAGCATACCTTTTAACCTCTTATCAAACTACGACTGTTATTGTTGGGGCGTTTCTTCGATAAATAAAAACAATTTGATATTTTTTATTTAATAAAAAAATCATTTCTTCCATCTGGAGAAAAAAAACATATTAAGCATTCTAGCGAGAGAAGAATTTGTGGTGTTCGTTAGCAGGTTTTGGAGTGGCTTGGATTAGATTAATAGTTGAGTGATGTAATTGTAATTGTCTATATCAGATATATCCTGGTTATGAATCCGTATTGTCATCTATACCTTTTCCATGTCTCTCTTCTGCTGCTCACTTCGGTGGGTATTTCATTGAGGTTTATAACGGGCTTGTTGTCTCTGGAGAGGGGGTAGGTACATTACTACTTCCCTGGAACTTGTCGCCACGATCTTCACAGGGAGTGATGACAAAAGCGTTGTTGAGCAATGGATTTGGCATCTCTGCACAGTTTGTTTCAAAAGTAGGGGACTGATCCGGATAGTTTTTATACTTATAGTTTGGCTATCGTGTGTAGTGCACTCGATTGTGGAGCATAGGCTTTACTGGAGAATTGGTGTCATCTATAAAATTAACTCAAAAATAAAAGACGAAATCTATAAAATTTTCTAAAAAAAACTGTTAATCGTTATAAAAAGATAATCAGACGAGACTAAATATATTATTTCCTGGTCATCAGAGAATCATTCTTTATACCATACAGTATAAAAATTTGGAAAATTTATCATTTACGAATCTCATAGGACCTAAGTAACTAGTTCTTAGTTACGTAGGTCCTATAGGGTCCTTAAAAATAAGATAGCACAAAAGCCGTTAAATGGAAATTTTAATAAACCATTTCAATTTAGTTTTTAAGTTAAATAATTAGAACTACACACATTGAATTTATTTTACAGTCGAATGGGGTAATTTAAAACGTTCTATTTTTTAAAAATTTAATTTAATCTGGGCAGTATTGACCTGGGGAAAACCATGGAATGGATCCTTTCCCATCATCATGTTGGGAAAGGATCAAAACATCAAACCTAGTACAAAACCTGGCAAACTAATCAAAATCATAAGCTTCCATGTCTGAGCCAAAAGGACATGATCTGTAGGCCAAAATGTTCTTCCATTGGGTTTGAGGAGGGGAATAGGTCACCAAGCAACTATACTCTCTATAGGAGAGTGTGCTCAAAATTGTGATGGTAAAATAAGAGTGCATTGTGACTAGCCTCCCAAATAGTGATAGTGACGTGAGTACTAATATTTAGTAACGTTAGCACCAAGCGTTCAAGAGGACTTAAGTTCAAATCCGCTGGAGGAGTCTATTGCAGTCACTGCTTTCGAAACTCGCAGACACAATGTCGAAGTGTGACAAAATATGTAACACCATCTCACACTGATAATCAAGCCGTCTGGTGGATGTTTTCGGATATTTGTCCATACAGCACTTAATTTAGGAGCAAAATCACATAGTACCTCTGTAATTAATTCTTATTTATGAAAATATAAAGCTATTAATTAAAATGAAAGATTTTAAATAATTTATGTTTATAAAGCTTTTTAATTAAATAATTTTATTTTGTATGCATTTGCATTTATAATTTTGTGTGTTTTTCTTATATCAATAAAATAATTTATTCTTTCAACAAAATTCAAATTAACATTGTAACCATCTAAATTGCCACCATCAGCTGAAACAACATTTCCGTCGAATAATCCGAAATTTATTTCCTTAACTATTTTGTTTTATATACTAATTCTATTTTATTACTATTTTATATACAAATATAGTGGTGAAGTCA
The DNA here is from genome assembly GCA_021605095.1 of Caerostris extrusa. Taxonomy (NCBI): domain Eukaryota; kingdom Metazoa; phylum Arthropoda; class Arachnida; order Araneae; family Araneidae; genus Caerostris; species Caerostris extrusa. The sequence continues at coordinate 84,532 of BPLR01007188.1, read as the reverse complement.
CTTGCATTTACTGCTTTCAAAACTAACAGATACAATGTTGAAATGTGAAACATATATAAAATTATCTCATATAAGAGTCATGCTGTCTGTTGGAAATCTTCCGAATTTTTTTCCATACAACACTCAATTTCCGGGCAAAATCACATAGGATCTCCGTAACTAGTTTTAGTTCGAAAAATTATTTTGCAAAAAGCTTTTCAATGCAAATTTTGCCAAATGTAGGAAAATTATGTTAATTTCAGAAAAATGTAATTTATTTTAGCTAAATATTATATTATGAAAAACATTTATTTCTTCACCAAAATTCTAATTAGCATTGTAACCATCTAAACTGCCATCATCAGCATCCTTTCCGTCAAAGATTTCATCTATTTCTTATATTATGTAAATCATTTATTTCTTCAACTAAATTCTAATTAACATTGCAACCATCTAAATTACCACCATCAGCTGAAACAACATTTCCGTCGAAGAATCAGAAACTTATTTCCTTAACAATTCCTTTTATATGTTCATGCGCTTTATTTAAACAGCTATTTCTTCTTAGAAAGCTAAAATATTCCAAATTGCAAATATGCGCATAATTAATACGCTTTTTTTTTTTACAAAGAACGAATGCATTTTCTTCTTCAGTTCTTACTTCTAAAAGAAACGGAAATCTGCCAGTGATCATTTTCAAACCGGTCGTGATTATATTGACATTTCAGCTGTACGAAAGTAAACAGAATGCATTTATTCATTTGCCTTTTAAAAATCGTTCCAGTTTTTAAACTCCGGAAAAGGAAATGAGTGCTTTTGTCTTTTCATCAAGAACTTGAAGGAAAGATTTCCGATTGGTTCATCTCCCTTCCTGTTTCGCTGCTCGTTAAGCTGAAAGGATAATTCAAAAACCTTACGATGCAAGCAACGAAATAACAAATGCAGACATTTTTTTCACTGACTATTGTAATTGAAATCTAGAAGGACGACATTTGATATTTTATTCAGCTTTAGCATCTTTGCAATTATTGAACGTTGTTATCAAGAATCAATGAAAGCTGGTTTTATCAATAACAAAAGTGTTGCTCTGTATTGAATTGTTAGTAACACTTCAATGTAAAAGTTATTTTAATATCTTTCATTGCTTGTTTTATAGAAGAATTTATCGATGCAATATGTTATTCAATCTATTTTAAAAGGTTTTCTATTGTATGTCATAAATATTTAGAATTATTTAATTCCCTATTTTCATTTGCAAATAACCACAATAGTATGAAAGTCAAAATCAAAAGTTTCATGGAAATTTTACAAAACATAGGAAAATATTTGCTAATTTCAGAAAAATTTCCTTTATTTCATTTATTTCTGGTATTATATAAAATATTTATTTCATCTATTTCGTTTATTATGTACAACATTTATTTCTTCAACTAAATTCTAACTAACATTGTAACCATCTAAACAGCCACCATCAGCTTAAACATCATTTCCGTCGAAGAATCAGAAATTTATTTCCTTAACAATTCCATTTTAAATCATTATATGCTTTATTTAAACAAATAATTCTTCTTAAAATGCTAAAATATTCCAAATTACAAATATGCTCATAACTAATATGAATTTTTTTATAAAGAGCAAATACATTTCCTTCTTCAGTTTTTACTTCTAAAAGAAACGGAAATCTGCAAGTGATCATTTTCAAACCAGTCGTGATTATATTGACATTTCAGCTGTACGAAAGTAAACAGAATGCTTTTATTCATTTGTCCTTAAAGAATCGTTACCAGTTTTTTAAACTCCGGAAAAGGAAATGAGTGCTTTTGTCTTTTCATCAAAACTTAAAGGAAAGATTTCCGATTGGTTCATCTCCCTTCCTGTTTTGCTGCTCACTAAGCTGAAAGGATAATTCAAATACCATACGATGCAAGTAACGAAATAACAAATGCAGAAACGTTTTTTTCCCCGTTTTCGCTGACTATTGTAATTGAAATCTGGAAGGATGGCATTTGATATTTTATTCAGCTTCAGTATATTTGCATATATTTGAATGTTGTTATCAAGAATCAATGAAAGCTGTCTTTATCAGTAACAAAAGTATTGCTTCGTAATGAATTGTTAGTAATATTTCAATGTAAAAAGAGATTTTAATATATTTCATTGCTTGTTTTCTATTTTTATCGATGCAAACGTTATTCAATCTATTATAAAAAGGCTTTCTATTGTATGTTATGAATTTTTGGAATTATTTACTTCCTATTTTTCTTTAGAAACCGCAATCGTATGAAAATCAAAATGTAAACAATTTGCTTTCATTTTATTTTGTTATAAGATATTATATAAGAATGGGACTAGTAGAATTTGGGATTTATAATGTTATTGCGTATAACAATTGATATTTTTCAAAAAAAAAAAATTATACTTTAAAAAAACTAAAAAACACGCTTTTAAAGTTAATCAAACTAAAAAGTAAAAAATAATTGTTAACAAAAGAATAAAATTACTGACAAAAAAATTAATGTCACTGTTCTAAAGGCGTGGGGTGCTCGATATCAGTCGTTATAATTTTTCACTAGTTTCATTCCAAAATGCAGAATTAGTTTAAAAATGTCATACAAAGCACCCCACGCTTTTAGAACAGTGACATTCATTTTCTCGTCAATAATTTTATTTTTATGTTAACAATTATTTTTTACTTTTTAGTTTGATTAACTCTAAAAGCGCGTTTTTAGTGTTTTTTTTTAATTAACTCTAAAAGCGAAGATTTTATTAGTGTTTTTAAACTAAATATTTAAATGAGGCCCCGGTACGGAAGACTGGAACTATAGTTCTTACAATAATTTAATTGTGAGTAAAACAAAGGCTAAATGCGAATATGTAGAGACAGCCAGGATTCTAACAGGGAATCTCCTGATCCGTAGTTAGGCGCTTTATCCGTTGTGCCACTGTACCACGTAGGTTTGAATGTCTTACGTACTTTCATTCTACATGGGTTAAATTGCTTCTCATAAGTTAAAATAAAATCACTAATCCTGGTGATCCTAATCATGATGAGATAATAAACTTATCAAAATATTTTATTGTCGTCGGTCCTTGTTAAGTCTACAAAGTTTAAATTAAATCTGATCGCTTAAAGTAGGGCAAAATCGAGCCCAAAGAGTCAAACAAACAAACATACAGATGAAACTAATAAAAGCGTATTAAAAAAGACATTCATTAATTGAATTAATTATTATTATTTTTAAATTCTTATGACAGTTTATTGTTTTATAAAGGCTATATTTGTATAACTTAAAATTGATATAATGCAGAATTAAATTTATATTATGATGATATTTTCCTCTGCTCTAAGAATAACTGCATGTTTAAAATTAAATTCAAATTTATAATAAGCAGTTTTGGTGCACATTTATCAAACATTTCGAAGTTGCAACTTCAATGTTTCCCTAATTTTCATTTTATATTTTGCAAATATACTATTCCTTATGGAGTAAAATAAATAGATTAATCTTTACTTGTATCAAACTAAACATTTGTTTCTGTTTTTAAGTGTAACTGCATGTTTAAAATTAATTTCAAATTAATAATAAGAGTTTTGATGTACATTTATGCAAACATTTTTAAGATGTAATTTCGATGCTTCCTTAATTTTCATTTTATGGGTATTAAAATTATAAAACTCTTTCTTTCAATTGTATCCTTTTGATAAACAATGAATGTTTTAAAAAATATGTAAATGAAGAAGAGAAAAATTATATGGTAAATAAAATTATAAATTCTCTAAAGATACGTGTTTAAAAATGAAAAATACATAAAAATTTAAAATATATCACAGAAGTTTGCATAATCTTTATCATTAAATAAAAAATTTCGAGGAAGATTTTATTTTTTGAATTATTAATTCATACTTTTTAATTTATATGCATTTTCAGGAAACACAAAGTATATTTTTAATGTTATTCTAAGTCGTGAAGCTTCCGTAAAAAACGAAATTATTTTTGCCTGTTTAATAATTTATAAGCTTTTGGAAATTTATTACGAAATATATGAAAAGTAAATAGTATTAAAAATTCTAAACTTTCATATATAAAAAATTAAAACTATTTTAAATATGGAACAAAAAAGAAACGTTGTTTAAACTAATAACTCTAACAAACAATAATGGCAGATTTAAATTTTAATATTTTTGTTTATTCAAATTATTAGATAAAAACTTGCATAATAAAGACATTTCTTTGATGCTGATTAAAATTAAAAGTACTTTGCATATTTCAACTATTTAAGAAATAAAAAAAATGTTTAATAACAAATAAATATGAAAATTTTATTTTGTATTTTTTTCATATTTAATCGTTTTTCATTTACTTTAATAACATATGTATGTATACATTAATCCTATTTTTATATATACAAATATTTATTTTTATTTATACTAATCCTTATTTTATAAATATTATTATACATAAATCTTATTTTTCATTTTTGTATATACATAAATCTTATTTTTTATATACATAAATCCTATTTCTTTGTAATACTTATAAATTGTATTAGATATGTAACTTTTTGAAAATTTCTTTAAAATACAAATTATAACATTTTTAGTTGATTAAGATGCACTAAATAGATGCAAAACACATTATTTAAAGAAACTATTAAATGAACTACTATGATTAAATTGCAATTTCCTTACATAACCAGACGTTAATCCGATTCAATTTTAATCAAGAACAAAGTTTTAATATTTAAAATGAAAAATATAGATAATTTTTATTTCAGTGCAGTGCCCAATTATTAAAAAATGAGTTAATTTTCTTAATATTGCTGCAATATAAAATTTCAGACATTATTTTTGATACTAAATGAAATTTATTATCCTAAAAGAACAATATTGCTTTAAAGCAGGATTAAATACTTTACAAGTTAATTAAATTTTATTTTAACATAAAGTTCTATCTCATCCTATGCACACAAAAAAAAAGCAAAAATTAAATTTCTTAAAGATATTTAACCAAAAAATGCCATCTAAAAACTATATAAATTTTATTTAATGCCTCCATCCCCAAATTCTCTTCCACTATTCCATTATTAAACCGTTATCTTTTAGTCGGAAAGTCGCTGAAAAATATACATTATACCCCATTAAATGTCTAAGCTCCGCAAATCCCCGAGTCTGTCCAAAACTTTTTTTGCTCCAGAAATTCGAGCAATAAATTAGTGTGGTATAGAGAGCATTTCGCGGTGCTCTATTAAAAATGTAACACGTAGTCATATGGGGGACGCATACTCTAAATTGCAATTATCCTTAGATAAGCCAGACACTAATCCGATCGGTCAAATGGTTGCTCTGAAATAGGAGCTCGTGCAGCCTTAACGACAGACAGGGGAATTTCTGGCTCGCCATCCAAATGTTGGCTTTCAGCAGTTTTCATATTGCTCCAGGACTGCTTTTTGAAATGGGGAATGTCGCTGAGGTCTTGAGTGCGTCGGTGCGTGGATTCTTTCAGAGGGGGAGGTGCTTTGTGCGAATTTGGTCTCGCGTTTAATTCCGAATTGCGCGTCAGATAAACATAACGTGGATTACGGCAAAGTTGTTTTAAATGTTATATTTGTTTCTCAATTTAGAAGTTAATTAACTCTGAAATGATTTTAATCATTTAAAATACGTATACAATATTCAAACACATATGAATACGTACAAAATACCATATTTAATTATGTATAAAATTTACTTTGCATGGTATATGTACTCAAAATATATATTTTTTGTACATGTCTTTTCCTAACGACAAAAATGTAGTAAATAATGTATAAAAAACACGTATAGATTTATAAATTTTTTTTTTTATGTAAAAAAGATTATATGGTATAGAAAAAGGACTAATAAATATACGATTATAACTAATAATATACGAATAAATATAAAAAAACTTAAAATCAGCAAAATTCACATATGTAAAAAAAATACTTATAGATACATAATGTATAAAATACGTATACAATAAAACACATAAATGGTGTAAAAATACATGTACAAAATATGTATATCGTATACATATAAATTACATACAGATTTGCCTATAAAAAAAAAATGTACTCATATGTATAAAATATGTATTCATATTTTGTATACCTATTCAACAAAATGAATATACATATTTTGTTGAATATTTGTTATTCCTATACAACAAATTATGTACACGTATAAAATAGGTATTAAACAAATGTATTCTCAGAATATAAATTAAACAATATTTTTTTTTAAAATGTTGTAAAAAAACATGCGGTATAAAAATAAACTAATAAATACATATTTTATGTACATGTATATAATAAAACAGCATTCGAATTTTTTTAAAAAATACGAAAAATATATACATGTATAAAACAACATTTTTGTTTATACATAAAAAAAAAAAAATATTTAAAATGTATCTTACTATGTTTTCTTAAATATAAATAAGAACCGAATATTCTGAAATATAAAAATTTGAAATTAGCCTTATTTGTTCACAACAAGTCAAAATTCATTAAATGATGCAAATTATTTTTGTAGAATATAAACTTTTAAAAAATATACTTAAATCTTTTAAATAAATCTATTTTTATGTATATATATAAATCCTATTTTTTATATATAAACCCTATTTCAATATATACATAAATCCAATTTTTCTATATACATAAATCCTATTTCTTTTTATTTATAAATGTAAATTGATTTTGATAAATTTTTTAAAAATACTATTATAAAATTTTCAGATTAAGAATCATTAAACGATGCAAAACACATTAGTTTAATCAAACTAACTTACATTAACTACTAAAAATAACTTTCCATTATATGTAATTTTAATCAAGAACAAAGTTTTAATATTTAAAATTGAAAATATGCAATTATTTTTTATTTTAGTGTAGTGTCTGATTATTAAAAAATGAGTTAATTTTCTTAATATCATGCAATATAAAATTTCAGACATTATTTTTGATACTAAGTAAAATTTATTTTCTAAAAGAACAATATTACTTTAAAGCAGGATTAAATACTTTACAAATTGATTAAATTTTTATTTTAATATAAGTTCTACCTCATCCTATGCATACAAAAAGAAGAAGCAAGTTAAAATTTCTTAAAGATATTTAACCAAAAACCCCATCTAAAAACGATATAAATTTAATCTAATGCCTCCATCCCCAAATTCTCTTCCACTATTCCATTATTAAACCGTTATCTTTTAGTCGGAAAGTCGCTGAAAAATATACATTATACACCCATTAGTGTCTGAGCTCCGCAAAATCCCGAGTCTGTCCAAAACTAGACTGCTGCAGAAATTCGAGCAATAAATTAGTGTAGGCGAGCATTTCGCGGTGCTCTATTAAAAATGTAACACGTAGTCATATGGGGGCCGCATGCTCTAAATTGCAATTATCCTTACATAAGCCAGACACTAATCCGATCGGTCAAATGGTTGCTCTGAAATAGGAGCTCGTGCAGCCTTAACGACAGACAGGGAATTTCTGGCTCGCCATCCAAATGTTGGCTTTCAGCATTTTCATATTGCTCCAGGACTGCTTTTGAAAATGGGGAATGTCGCTGAAGTCTTGAGTGCGTCGGTGCGTGGATTCTTTCAGTGGGGAGTTGCTTTGTTCGAATTTGGTCTCCCGTTTAATTCCGAATTGCGCATCAGGTAAACTTGTTCACGGTGAAGTTATTTTAAATGTTATATTTGTTTCTAAACATGAAACTGTGTTTAAACATGTTTAATCTAAGTTAATCTGTTTAATCTGTGTCTTGTTAATAGATCATGTTTAATAGTTAATTAATATCATGTTTAATCTAAGCCTGTTTAAAGTCATTGTATTTTATGTTTAAAAATAAATTGTCCCTTCCATTTTAAATCAATTTCTTAAAAAAACATAAATAATTAAGGATCGACAAAATAAATGGTGGGAGGTTTATTTTGTCGTTCCTTATTGCCTATTGCCCTTATTGTCTTATTGATAAATAAATAATGGCAAAAATACATGGTGGGAGATTTTCATCGATCCTTATTCTATATAAAAAGCACTTAATATTTAAAAAAAAAAAAAACTTGGAAGTCAATTGCGCAGTGGCTGTTCGACCTCAGAGATCTAGCATGTTTAATAGTTGATTAGTATCATGTTTAATCTAAGCCTGTTTAAAGTCGTTGTATTTTATGTTTAAAAATAAATTGTCTCTTCTGTTTAAAATTATTGTTTCTAACGTAGCTGGCAATACAGAAGTTAATCTTTATACCATAGGCAAAGGCTGCACCACTGTTATTCATTTAGCACTATCCAGGGGCACAAGATATGCTACGAATATGCACAAGATATTATCCACTTTGGATATGCTACGGACGTAACACTTCCCACACAACGCTCTACGATCTTATTAGACAGGGACCTATGGTTTAAAGGTGATTTCGAAGCATTACAAACATCCATGACATCGTCGGGATTCTAACCCGAAATCTGCGGTACCGCTAGCCACTCGGTCATCAGGCCACTACCATTTAAAAAACTTAAAAATTACTTAAAAAAATAAATATGACAAAATCTATGGCGGGATATTTTCATCAATCGTTATTCTAGATAAAAAATATTTAACATTAAAAAAACACACTTGAATCTGAATTCCACAATGACTGAGATTTGTTATCTGATTGAAAAATAAGACCCTATCTCAGTTTCAGTGGACTCCTTCTTCCTGGAGAAGGGGTCCCCACTGAATTGAGAGTTCCATCTTGTTGGTATTTCAAAGGATCGGTCAATTCCATTTTAGGCCCCAAACGCGTCAAATCTTGATTGGTACCGAAAACACTGAATGCACCAGTTCACACTGCATTGATTCTTCGTGACTTTATTGCCAAAAATGAAACCCATATCGTTCCACAATCACCGTATTCACACCGTGAGACTTTTGACTACTCCCTAAACTCAAAAGACCACTCCGGAGACACCGCTTTGAGTCGATTGAAGAGATTCAACGTGAATCGCCGCGCACTTTGAAGACCATCCCAGCCGACGACTTGTTAGCAAGCATTGAGGATTAGAAAAAAATTTGGGATAAGTGCATTGTGTCCGGAGGGGATTACTTGTAAAGGCGATAAAATAAATACATAGTTTTTGAAAAAAATTGTCTTACTTTTTGAGCACAGTAATATATAAAAAACACTTAATATTAAAAAAAAAAAAAAAAAAAAAAAAAAAAAAAACTTCAGTATAAATTCCACAATGATTGTTCGGCCTCAGAGATTGGTTATCTGATCGAAAAATAAGACCCTATCTCAGTTTCAGCGGGACCCCTTCTCCCCAGAGACCTACCGATTGCGTGTTAGCGGGCAATGAGGAGAGCTTACGACTCTCCATATAAAAGGGGACCCTCAATTAGCGACCGCATCTTCCAATAGACCGTGTCCATCTTGCGTAACCCGGATGTAATCTCGCGTCCTAATGAGGCCGGCCTCGTAAATGGGCCGCCCCTCCCCCCCGGACAACGGTCAATTAAGATCTTCTGCCGCTTTATGACGCTTCGTGGACAAAGAAACGGCGACGCGTGCCTCCTGGGACAAACGAACAGGGGGGGGATTTGCGAAATGGAAGTTTGTCCCGACTGCAAACAGTTGTCATTTTCGGAAAGTCTTAACAGAGCAGGAAAAAAAAAAATAGATGGAAGATTTTTATTGTGGTTGGTTTTTATTGGTATTGTTATTAGTGTTTTGTTTATCTCTTTTTATGGACTAGGGACCTCAGAGAACAGTAGAAGATGGTTGGAGTGGGGTGTACCGAAATTGCATTGTTTTTATAGGTCTTTATTTTAAATTATTATACCTGTTTTATTTGTATTTATTATAAAAATTCTTATTGATAAGTTGTCGATTTATTAGCATTATTATTAAATAAGGGCAATAAATAGACAAAATTCCATGGTGGAAGATTTTCATCGATCTATATTCTATATAAATGCATTTAATATTTAAAAAAAAAAAAAAAACTTGGAAGTAAATTGCACAATGGCAGTCCGGCCAAAAATAAAATGTCACTTTTACTTAAAATTGTTGTTTCTAATGCAGTTGGCAATACAGAAGTTAATCTTTATGCCATAGTTAAAGGCTGCACCACTGTTACTTATTTAGCACTACCCGGGGGCACGTGTAGCTTCGAAGATATGCTACGGAAGGGAATAACACTACCCACACAATGCTCTACGATCTTATTAGACAGGGACCTACCGTTTAAAATTGATTCCGAAGCATTACAAACATCCATGATATCGCCGGGATTTGAACCCGAAACCTGTGGTACAGATCTTATTAGACCTTAGCATTCCCATACCATTTAAAATTAATTATTAAAAAATAAAAAAAATATATGACAAAATCTATGGTGGGATATTTTTATCGACCGTTATTCTATATAAAAAGCATATAATATTTAAAAAAAAAAAAACATGAATGGGCATTCCACAATCGCTGCTCGGCCTCAGAGATTTGTTATCTGATCGAAAAATAAGACCCTATCTCAGTTTTAGGGGGACCCCTTCTCCCTGGAGACCTACCGATTGCGTGTTAGCGAGCAATGGAGAGAGCTCAAGACTCCGCATATAAAGGGGGCCGCAATTAGCGACCGCATCTTCCAATAGACCGTGTCATCTTGCGTAACCCCGGTTGTAATCTCGCGTCCTAATGAGGCCGGCCCCGTAAATGGGCCGTCCCCCCCCACTTCCGGACAACGGTCAATTAAGACCTTCTGCCGCTTTATGACGCTCCGTGGAAAAAGAAACGTGCCTCCGGGAACAACAAACAGGGGGTGATTTGCGAAATGGAAGTTTGTCCTGACCGCGAACAGTTGTCATTTTCGGAAAGTCTTAACAAAGAGAAAAAAATAGATGGAAGATTTTTATTGTGGTTCGTTTTTATTGGTATTGTTATTAGTGTTTTGTTTTTCTTTTTATGGACTAGGGAACTCAGAGGACAGTAGAAGACGGTTGGAGTGGGGTGTATCGAAATTGCATTGTTTTTATACTACTATGCCCAAAAGTAAGACCAATTTTAATTTTTTCAAAATCTCTTTATTTATTCGTCCCAATTTATTTCATCGCCTTCAAAGTAATTCCTCCGGACACAATGCACTTATGCCAATTTTTTTCCAATCCTCAATGCATGTTAAAAAGCCATCCGTAAGGATGACCTTGAAAGCTCACGGTGATTCACGTTGAATCTCTTCAATCCACTCCAAACGGTGTCCCCGGAGTGGTCTTTTGAGTTTAGGGAATAGCCAGAAGTCTCACGGTGTGAAAACGGTGGTTGTAGAACGATATAGGTTTCATTTTTGGCGAAAGCGTCATGAAGAATCAATGCATTGTGAGCTGGCGCATTCAGTGTTTTCGGTACTATCGAGATTTGACGAGTTTGCGGCCCAAAATGGAATTAACCGATCCTTTTGAAATTACAACAGCATCAGCAAGGTCTCTTTCCGATTGTAAATCGACGGCTTTACAACCACGAAATCTTTATTTTTTTTGGAAAAGACTGTTCCTCGTCGTCAACGTATTCAATGCCTTCTTTGAACTGTTTATACGACTTCTAAACAACTTTAAACTTTCCGATATAAGAATGCTCACTGAATGCCTTCCGCATCATTCTATACGTTAACGAAAACAAAATTTAATGCAAGTTCATTTCTCAATTCATTCAGACATTTCAAATATCGCCGGAATCAGTTTTAGCGTCTAACGAAGCCAAGCGTAACTCAAACACTAATAAATATTTTGACTTCAAATTTCACACAGATGTCAACGCCAGTGCCAGCAACCTGAAAATAAAAAGAAAATTACTGATATAAGATATTCCTGGCAACATATCATGCTCCTCCTCCATTCTAATTTGTTCTTTTTAATTATAAAAATGTAAATAAAAATTATTTGGAATTATATTGGAACGCACCAGTCTGTTTAAAGTCATTGTCATTATATTTTAAAAATAAATTGTCACTTTCATTTTAAATTAATTACTTAAAAAATAAATCATAAATATGACAAATCCATGGTGGGAGATTTTCATCGATCCTTATTCTATATAAAAACACTTGATATTTAAAAAAAAAACTTGAATGTGAATTCCACAATGGCTGTTCGTTCTCAGAAATTTGTCATCTGGTCGAAAAATAAGAACCAATCTCAGTTTCAGGGGACCCCTTCTCCCTGGAGACCTGCCGATTGCGTGTTAGCGGGCAATGAAGAGAGCTCAAGACTCCACATATAAAAGGGGAGCCACAATTAGCGACCGCATCTTCCAATAGATCGTGTCCATCTTGCGTAACCCGGATGTAATCTCGCGTCCTAATGAGGCCGGCCTCGTAAATGGGCCGTCCATTCCCACTTCCGGACAACGGTCAATTAAGATCTTCTGCCGCTTTATGATGCTCCGCGGACAAAGAAATGGCGACGCGTGCCTCCGGGAACAACAAACAAGGGGGGATTTCGAAATGGAAGTTTGTCCTGACCGCGAACAGTTGTCATTTCGGAAAGTCTTAACAGAGATAAAAAATATAGATGGAAGAATTGTGGTTGGTTTTTATTTGTATTGTTATTAGTGCTTTGTTTTTCTTTTTATGAACTAGGGACCTTTAGGCGGCGATTGGAGTGGGGTGTATCGAAGTTGCATTGTTTTTATAGATGTTTTTTTTTTGAAAAATGGAGAACTATATATCGTTATTTTTGATTATACTTCTGTTTTAGAGCAATTATTTTCACTGAAATTGAAATTATGCATTGTTATAATTATAATCAATAAGTTTTCTCCTTATTTTATTCATTTTTATTATAAAAACTCGGGTATAAATTTAGTGATTTAATATGTATATTTGAATTCTAATCATAATAAGAGCTTTTGATACAGCGTATGATTCATCAAACGATACATCGCTGCTATTATCACAAGACTATAAAAATGTCTTCTCTAACGGATAATAAATGCAAGTTGTCATAAGTAATTAATAACATTCAAAACCTCGCCAATTTTTGGGTACTGAAAGAAAAGTCTTAATAAAAAAAACATAGATTGAAGATTTTTATTGTGGTTGCTTTTCATTGATATTGTTATTAGTGTGTTTTTCTCTTTTTATGGGCAAGGGCCCTCAGAGGACAGTAGGAGATGGTTTGAGTGGGGTGTATCGAAATTGCATTATATTTATCGATCTTATTTTAAAAATGAAGAGCTGCCTTTCTAGCTTTTTTAAATGATAGTTGTTTTTTTCATTTTAATTTTTTACATCAATTTTTCACTGAAATTGAAATTATGCATTGTTATAATTATAATCAATAAGTTCATTCCTTTGTTTATTCATTTTTATTATAAAAAGACAGGTATATATTTAGTCATTCAAATTGAATATTTGGATCTGAATCATAATAAGAGCTTTTGATATAGCATATGATTCATCACGCGATACATCGCTGCTATTATCACAAATTTTTATGGTGGTTTTCTTTTACTGGTATTATTATTAGTGTTTTTTTTTTTCTTTTATGGACTAGGGACCTCAGGACTGTAGGAGACAATGGAGTGGTATGTATCGAAATTGCATTGTTTTTATAGATCGTATTTAAAAAATGAAGACTTGCCTTTTGCTTTGCAAGAATTGCCAGAGAATTTCTTTTTTAAATGATAGATTTTTAAATTTAAATTTTGTTTTAGAGCACTTTTTTTCAATGATATTTTTCAATGAATTATGTATTGTAAGAATTGTAATCAATAAGTTTTTCCCTGTTTTATTTGTTTTTATTACAAAAACTCAGATATAAATTTAGCCATTATTACTATAATTAAAAACTCTTATTTATCGATATAAATTAAATTTGTTGTCACTTTCAAACACAGAACTAAAAGAACTCAAAAATAATTCCTAACTAACTCACACATTCAGAAAACGTTTCGAATTTCTTAAATTGTTTTTAGAATTTATACAAATCGTAAAGTAGTCTATTTAATTAATAATTAAATTCCTACAGATGTCATTCCTATGCAAATTTTAAGAACCATTTTATTTCTGTATCCAGTTAAAAGAAAATCAAAGAATCCATTGGATATTTGAGGGGGTCATTATTGTTTTAAAATGTATCCCACCACTTGTATACATATATACGTGTGAAAGGAATTAAAGTCCCTGTCTACTTCCGACTGAGAACTAGATTCCCAATGATTCAAGACACGTTTCACATTCGATAAAAAACTGCTACTACATGTCTGGAACTCAATAAAGCGTCTCGGAGATCTCTAGAATTTGCATACAGAAATATCACTTTTTGTCATATATTATATTTTTGTTTACTCACAAATCAAGTATTTCCATCTCTGCCATGAGCTCGAATTATAGTTCCCAAATATTTCCTGAATTTCAAGTGAAAGTCGATTCAGTTCTCGAGACATGCCAAGAATTAGTTTTGCTTTGAAATGAGATGAAGTTAAGGTGATTTTTTACGACTCTTTTTCACTGTCTTTCAATCATTTATTTTTCATGAAATGTATACATTTCGAGAAATAGTTATTTATTTATCAATCGCATATTTCTTGTCTTCTTCTTTCAATTTCTTTGCATGACAGGTTTTTGCAGAAAGAGTTTTACGTTATTTATATATGTTTTTCTATATGTTGTCGTCAGTTTCTTCATTGTCAATGTTATGCTTGGACTATGTGTTTATTTAACTGTATTTAGTATAGTAAAATATGTACATGAATATCTATCTGGAATATGATTATGTAGATAATTTTTAATTTAGAGTTCATATTTCCGTCAAAAATTGTGAATATTTAAAGGTTTTTCAGTAAAATCAATTATTTATATAATATCAAAGACGTTTGAGATATAAAATGATATTAACGTAATATTTATAATAATATAAATATAACGATATTTCATCTTAAAACAATTAAAATTTTAAAAAATATGTTACTTTCAATTTAATTCAATTTCTTTTTTAATTTAACAGTACTACATCGATTTTTTAAATAACATAGAACTACATGAAAGTGTGAAGATGAAGACATTATACACTTCTTTTAAAGACTTACTTCATAAAGTAAAACAATCTATTTATTTTTATTTCTTTTTAAACTTACTAGTTATTAAACCTAATTCATTCAATTTATTTTTAAAAATAATTTATTTCCTTACAAAATATATCGCTATATGAATTTATGTATTATCCTCATTTCGTAATTGCTAACTAACACACACATTCAGTACACGTTTTGAATTTCTTAAATTTTTTTAGAATGTATAGAAAGTGCAAAGTATTCCACTTAATTAAGTAAGTTCCTACAGATGCTATTCCTATGCAAATTTTATTTCCGTAGCAAGTTAAAAGAAAATCAAAGAATCCATTGGATATTTAAGGGGTCATTATTGTTTTAAATGTATCGCATCACTTGTATGCATATATACGTGTGAAAGGAATTAAAGTCCCTGTCTACTTCAGACTGAGAACTAGATACCCAATAATTCAAGACACGTTTCATATTCGATAAAGAAACTGCTATTACGTGTCCGGAATTCAATAAAGCGTCTCAGCGTTCTGTGGAATTTGCATACAGAAATATCACTTTTTGTCATATATTACATTTTTGTTTACTCACGAATCAAGTATTTCCATCTCTGCCATGAGTTCAAATTATAGTTCCCAAATATTTCCAGAATTTCAAGTGAAAGTCGATTCAGTTCTCGAGACATGCGAAGGATTAGTTTTTCTTTGAAATGAGGTGAAGATAAGGTGATTTTTATACGACTCTTTTTCACTGTCTTTCAAGCGTTTATTTTCATGAAATGTATACATTTCGAGAAATGGTTATTTATTGATCAATTGTATAATTCCTGTCTCCGTTTTTTCAATTTTCTTTGCATGGCAGCTTTTTTGAAAAAAAAAGTTTTTACGTTATTTATAGATATATTTTTTTCCGGTATGTTGTCGTCAGTTTCTTCATAGTCAATATTACACATGGACTATGTGTTTATTTAAATGTATTTTGTATAGTGAAATATATATATGAAAACCTACTTGGAATATGAATACGTAGAATACGTGTCTTGGAGGATTTAAGGGTGTGAAATTTCAATAAAAAATCCCTCCCTGTGAAAATGAATTAAAACGAAGATAAGGGACTGATTGCCTTTCATTTCCATAGCTGGAACTCAGACATGTTTGATGGACAAATCTGCAAAAATTTGAATCGTCCCTTTTAAAGAATGGTTAGCTGGAGTGATATCGTTCTGTTTTTGAGACACTTAAATTATGTTAATAGACGCATGTTCTTAAACGACATTGATATGAAACATTAAAATTATTTATGCAAAGCTGTATGATTAATTAAAAATGTATAAATAACACAAAGCTAAAATTAAAGATATATATTCCTAATATTCTAAACTTGAGTAAAAAGCAAACGTCTGTAAAAAGAAACTCTCTGTAAAAGTAAAACGCCACATGCCTTGAAATCTACCAGTAGACGGATAGCCTTGGACCGCCATGTAAGGCCAGGGAATTAGTCAGTTTGTCAATTTAATTTAAAAATTGAAGCGAACTGCCTCCATTTCAAATATCCAACCAAGGTAATAGTGTTTAGGTGTATAATACCTTGATTACTTTGATATGTGGGTCTTTTGAAGTAATTAAAATTAACGTATTGATTCTAATATTTTAAACATATCATTTTTTAATAATCATGACATAATATATGGATGAGGATCAAGATTCGATTGATTCTATATTATTGTGTACTATACGTTGGAAGTATTTTAATTTTTAAATTATGATAAAAAGTAAAAAAAAAGCACAACATTAAATGATATTAAGGCTTTTAAGTGTGGAGGAAAAATGTTTCACAATATCAGTTTTCTTCATTTCCATCATTGGATAGAGCTTTACTATTAGTACCTTTTTCTAAAGATCAATGTTTGAACCAGTGAGGTTCAAGCAGAATCATAAAATTATCAATCATTAAAGCGTCTAGTAATATAACTTATTTCGAAAGATCAATGATTGAAAATGAAAATTTACTCATTTTGGATTAAACACAAACAAATTATTGAATAAATCTATATCAGTAAAAAAAAACCGAACAATAATTTATCTCGAGATGACGAAAAAGGAAATGGGATATCCTATAAAGAATAAAAGATACAAAACAAAAGTAAACATCCAGTAAAACTTTCCATTTCCGAAAGAATTCCAACAACAGTGCCAGGCGTCCGTGACGGACCGTAGAAAAGACGAAATTCATAATCTAAACAATAAAGAGAAAGAAAAGAAAATAGAAAAGCAAACCGGAAGGCTAGGAAGTAAAGAAATAAAAAGTAATCGCTACAGAAAGATCTAGAAAAGAAAAAAAGAAAAAAGATTTTGATCTTGGAGGTTAGAAGACGAAACAATGAAAATCCCTCCCAGTGAAAATGAATTGAAAATGTTACACATGGACTATGTGTTTATTTAAATGTATTTTGTATAGTGAAATATATATATGAAAACCTACTTGGAATATGAATACGTAAGAATACGTATCTTGGAGAGCTAGAGTGTGAAACAATAAAAATCCCTCCCTGTGAAAATGAGTGAAAACGAAGATAAGGGACTGATCATGCCTTTCCATTTCCATAGCTGGAACTTGGAGACATATTTGATGAATAAATGTGCAATCTAAATTTGAATCTTCCTTTTTTAAAGAATGGTTATCTGGTTTTGTTTAGAGACTCTTAGATTATGTTAATAGACAGAAGATGCTATTAAACAATATTGATAACAAGAGATTGTTTATACAAACGATTATTTATACAAGGTGTAGAATTAATTGAAAATTTACCAATAAAACAAAACTAAAATTGAAAATATATATTCTAATTACTCTAAATTTGAGTCGTCACGTTTTTGATAAAAGTTTGTATAGAATGGAGTTCGTTTTGTGTTAAAGCTCTTGGATAATGATTATGGGCTTAATGGCCGAGTGTTTAGAGCCCTGGCGTCGGTATCATTGATTTTTATAGTGGTTCGGAATCCATTTTAAACTGTAGCTCTCGGCCTACATGATTGTAGTGCTGACAACCTTATCCTGCATAAAGAAAACGTCTCTTGTCTCGGAATATGCCAGTAGGCTGAAGGTCTTGACCAACATGGGCTGTAGTGATAGAGTTAAACAGTTTGTTAATTCAATTTAAAAAATTGATGCCAATAACCTCCATTTCAATATATCAAACCAAAGTAGTCACTAACAAAAGCCGCCTTTTCAAATAATTAAAATTAATATATTAACGCAAATCTTTTAATTGGTGAAAATATGCATTTGATTAAGATTCAGTTATTCCAGCTCATTTAGGACTAGATATTGGACGTTATTTATTTTTTAAAATTATAATCACTGACGAGTCAATATTAAGTGATATTCAGGCTTTAAATTTTGATGGAAAAAATGCTTCCTAATATCACTTTATTCATTTCTATCATCCAATAGAGTTTTACTAATAGCACCGTTTTCTAAAGGATCAAAGTGGGCAGCCAATGAAGCAAGCAGAATCATCAATTTTCAATTATTAAAGCTTATTAGTAATAATACTAATCTCAGCTCAATGATTGAAAATGTAAATTTACTCATTATATTAAACAAAAACAAAATATTGAACAAAATCTATATCAGTAAAAGAAATCAGGAAATAATAATTTTATAAGAAATGAAATATCCTATAAAGAAAAAAAAGTCACAAAACAAAAAGTAGAAACCCAGTAAAACGTTCTATTTCCGAAACGAAATTCCAACTTAACAGTGTCAGGTGTCCATGACGGATCGTAGAAAAAAAGACGAAAATTCGCAATCTAAACAATGAAAGAGAAAGAAAAAGAAAAGAAAACCGGGGCTCAGAAGTAAAGAAATAAAAGTAATCACTACAGAAAAATCTAGAAAAAGAAAAGATCTTGATCTTGGAGTGTTAGAGGGCGAAACAATGAAAATCCCTCCCAGTGAAAATGAATTGAAAACGAAGATAATAGACTGATTATGCCTTTCCTTTTCCATGGCTGGAACGTTTGAGACATACTTGATGGATAAATCTGCAATCTAAATTTGAATCTTCCCTTTTTAAAGAATGGTTATCGGGTTGGGTGCTCGTTTTGTTTTGAGACTTCTAGATTATGTTAACAGACACAAGATGATACTAAATCCTATAGATAACAATGAGATTATTTACACAAAACGATTATTTATAGAAATGTGTATGATTAATTAAAATACATAAATAACACAAAGCTAAATTAAAGATATGTATTCCAATTATCCTAAATTTGAATAAAAAGAAAACATCTGTAAAAAGGAACGTCGTGTAAAAAAGAAAAGGCTCACGTCTTGAAATATGCCAGTATGGGCCCACAATGCCAGGGAATTAGTTAGTTTGTCCTTCCAATTTAAAAATGAAGCCAATCGCCTCCATTTTAAATATAAAACCAAGGTAATCACTAACGAAACCGAGTCTTTTCAAGTAATGAAATTAATGTGTTGATTACAATATTTTAATTGACAGAAAATATGCAAATGAAACAAGTTTCACTTGTTTCTATATATATTCTGTACTATAGGTTGGAAGTATTTTAATTTTTAAAATGATGATATCTGACGAGTAAAATATTAAATGATATAAAGGCTTTTTTCAAGTTTGATGGATAAAAATTTACCATAATATCACTTTATTCCTTTTCATTATCCAATATAACTTTATTATTAGCACCGTTTTCTAAAGGATCAATGTAGGTAGCCAATGAAGCAAGCAGAATCATCAATTATCATTTATTAAACCTTACTAGTAATAATAATAATCTCGAAACTTAATGACTAAAATTTAAAATTACCCATTTTATTCAAAAACAAAACAAATTATTGAATAAAATCTATATCAGTAAAAAAAAAAAAAAAAAAAAAATAGAAAACTGAAAATAATAATTTATAAGAAATGAGAAAAAAGGAAATGGGACATCCTATAAAGAATAAAAGATACAAAACAAAAAGTAAAAACACGGTAACCGTTCTATTTCCGAAAAGAAATTCCAACTTAACAGTGCCAGGTGTCCGTGACGGATCGTAGAAAAGACGAAATTCGCAAACTAAACAATGAAAGAGAAAAAAGAAAAGCAGACCGGGGGTGGCCCGAAAGTAAAGAAATAAAAGTAATCACTACAGAAAAATCTAGAAAAAGAAAAGATCTTGATCTTGGAGAGTTAGAGTGCGAAACAATGAAAATCCCTCCCTGTGAAAATGAATTGAAAACGAAGATAAGGGACTGATCATGCCTTTCCATTTCCACAGCTGAAACTGGATGTTTGATGTACAAATCTGCAATCTGAATTTGAATCGTCCTTTTTAATGAATGGTTAGCTGGACTGGTGCTCGTTCTGTTTTGAGACACTCAGATTATGTTAATAGACGCATGTTCTTAAACGACATTGATATGAAACATTAAAAATTATTTATGCAAAGCTGTATGATTAATTAAAAATGTATAAATAATACAAAGCTAAAATTAAAGATATATATTCCAAATATTCTAAATTTGAGTAAAAAGCAAACGTCTGTAAAAAGAAACTCTCTGTAAAACGAAAACGCCACATGCCTTGAAATCTACCAGTAGACGGATAGCCTTGGCCCACCATGTAACGGTAGGAATTAGTCAGTTTGTCAATTCAATTTAAAAATTGAAGCGAACTGCCTCCATTTCAAATATCCAACCAAGGTAATAGTGTTAGGTGATAATACCTTGATTACCTTGATATGTGGGTCTTTGAAGTAATTAAAATTAACGTATTGATTCTAATATTTTAAACATATCATTGTTTAATAATCATGACATAATATATGGATGAGGATCAAGATTCGATTGATTCTACATTATTGTGTACTATACGTTGGAAGTATTTTAATTTTTTAAATTATGATAAAAAGTAAATAAGTACAACATTAAATGATATTAAGGCTTTTAAGTTTGGTGGAGAAAAATGTTCCACAATATCAGTTTATTCATTTCCATCATTAGATAGAACTTTACTATTAGTGCCTTTTTCTAAAGATCATGTTTGAACCAGTGAGGTAAGCAGAATCATTAATTATCAATCATTAAAGCGTCTAGTAATATTACTTATTTCGAAAGATCAATGATTGAAAATGAAAATTTACTCATTTTATTAAACACAAAACAAATTATTGAATAAAATCTATATCAGTAAAAAAAGAAAACCGGAAACAATAATTTATACGAGATGACAAGAAAGGGAATGGGATATCCTATAAATAATAAAGATGCAAAACAAAAAGTAAAAACCCAGTAAAATGTTCTATTTCCGAAACGAATTCCAACTTAACAGTGCCAGGTGTCCGTGACGGATCGTAGAAAGACGAAATTCACCAATCTAAACAATGAAAGAGAAAGAAAAGAAAAAGATAAAGCAAACCGGGAAAGGCTGAGAAGTAAAGAAATAAAAGTAATCACTACAGAAAGATCTAGAAAAGAAAAAGAAAAAAGAAAAGATCTTGATCTTGGAGGGTTAGAAGGCGAAAACAATGAAAATCCTTCTCAGTGAAAATGAATCGAAAATGAAGATAAGGGGGCTGATCATGCCTTTCCATTTCCATGGCTGGAACTGTGAGACATATCTGATGATAAATCTGCAAGTGTGGCTATCTAAATTTGAATCGTCCCTTTTTAAAAGAATGCCTATCTGGTATGGTGCTCGTTCAGTTTTGAGTCTCTTATATTACGATCATATACGACACAAGATTCTATTAAACGATATTGATAACAATGACATTATTTACACAAATGATTATTTATAAAAGGTATATGGTTAATTAAAATTGTATAAATAAAATAAAGAGAGAAAGAGATCTGAATTTCGATTACTCTAAATTTGAATTCTCACCTTTTGGTAGAAGGTTATTTAAAGTGGTGCTAATTTTTGTTTTGAGACCATTAGATTATGTTAATATGCACTAGATCTTATTAAATGATATTGATAAAATACAATGAGTTTTATTTATACAAATGCGCATGATTAATTAAAAATGTATATATAAAACAAAGCTAAAATTAAAGGTATATATTCCAATTACTCAATTTGAATCCTCATTTTTTGGTAAAATTATCTGGAGTAGTGCTCGTTTTGTTTTAAGACACTTAGATTATGTTACACACGATGCTACTAAATGGCAATGATTAAAAACAACAAGATTATTTAAACTAAAGTGCGTGATTAAATAAAATTGTATATATTTGATTAATTAAAGTTGTATATTAATTAAAATTGTATATAGATATTTGTACAAGATGAATCTTTGGCAATGAAACAAAGCAAAAATTAAAAATATATATTCCCTTTACTCTAAACATGAATCCAAACTTTTTGTTAAAAGGTTATTTGGAGTGGCGCTCGTTTTTGTTTTGAGTCTTTTAAATTAGGTTAATAGACATAAAATGCAATTAAACGATATTGATAACGAAACAATGATATTATTTATACAAAGGTGTATGATTAATTAAAAATGTATAAAAGAAAACAAAGCTAAACTTAAAGGTATATATTGTAATTACTCTAAATTTAATTTGCCCTTTTTGGGGAAAAGGTTACTTGGAGGTTTGATCGTTTTGCTCAGAAACTGATAGATTATGTTTATGACAGATAATCTAACATCTATTATTTTGATGTTAAGTAATTAAATAGTTGATGTTTAGTTCAGTTTTTAATATCAAATAAAATGAAACCATATGTGTGAATTTTATAATAATTAATGCAGCTAATTTTATTAAAAAAAAAAATTATTTAAATGCATTCTGAGAACAATTTGTTGTTGGTTTTATGTTTTTGAAATGAATTTTTCGTGTAAATACATTACTTCAGTTTTATATCCAACGTTAGATAAAAAGTAACAAAATTGTACCTTTGCTAACAGCTACAACACACACTAATGTAAATTAATATCATATAAGAATAAATTTCGAAAATATATTTTTTCCTTTTTATCGAGAAAAGAAACACCGAAACACGTTTCATTTGAAGAAAAAAATTTAGCTTCTTCACGAGTATTCGTTAAATGTTAATTTTATTCTCTGTACACTCAACTACAATGTATACCATTCAGGAACCATTGAAATCAATGACCTCCTCGAATGTAGTTTTAAATAAGGCTGTAATCAAAAGAGCAGTGAAATGAATATTTTAAAACAAATTTTTTTTCCGTTTTACTTTCAAGTCCTGTTTAAGAACAAAACGATTTGCTTTCTGCCATATCCATTTCAGGAAATGGAAGAACCGTGTTCAAACTGGATAATGAGCCCTTTAGGTTGTACGAGATGAATTTTTGGCAGATGTTGAATTTGAATTGAATTATTTCTTTCAAATATACGAGTGAAAAGAAGCGTAAAGGCGTTTCAGATTTAATTTTTGCAATGTTTATGACAATTCGATACTTCATTTAATCTTTAATTTTTAATCAAGATCGTTATTTATTTACTCTAACTGAGAAATTCTTTATTTTGTTAAAGGAAAGTAATATGTAAACAGGCAATTTTCAGATCTTTCATCACATTTATGTCTTTTAGAGAGTCTAATTAATTTCTACGTAACTTAAAGCAAATTGTTTAAATAAATAAGAAAACATATTTGTAATCAAATCATGCTCAATCTTCAAAGAAAAATTAATTAGTTTGGAAGACTTAATTTGGAGCATCATTTTTTTTCTATGTTTAAAAAATATTAACTTATATTATTTGATTAGAAAATATTGCCTCTTTTAATATTCCCTATAAAAATTGAAAGTTTTAAATAAAATTAAAATTTTGATATTACTATTTCATTGACTTATAAAGATGCAATTTATAGATTAACACCTATAGCAATTAACACCTTTTACATACGTCAAAATGTATTTATTATTTTGACATATGTCAAAAATATAATCAGCAATGAAAATAATACTTAGTTTCAAAATAAAATGGGGAATACTACAATTTTCGATAAAGATAAATTGAAATTAAGATAAATTTCTGTGATTAATGTTTGATAATTTAGGTTTATTCCCATTTCAAATGTCTTATAACTTCAAGAAGTAAAACCCTTTGTTTCCTTTGTAAAAATGTTTTAATCTTATAATTTAATTCGAGATAAGAATTATAATTGAATTATGTTTAATTATTTTAGACGTTAAATAAAGCTTTGTCAGCAAATGAAATACTTTTTTTGGTATAATTTATTTGAAGATAGTTTTTGGTAATTTGAAAATGCTCTTTAATTACATTTTACTTAATCGTAGACAAATAACTAATGCATGAGAGATGGTATTACAAATCTAAATTTAAGAATGAGAATTTTCATTCAGTTTATTCAGTATTTAAAAAAATATTAAATTATTAATTTTATAATAATATTTTATGATATTAATATAATATAATAAAATATTAATAATATTTTTTATTAATAACTTTATAAACAAAATTCGATAATACTCTGTTAAATTTGAAGCACGTAACTTTATACCAGCATCAAAGGTATTAAAGAAGTGGCAAGTAATTAATTTTAATTTAATATATTTGATCTACTATTCCACGGACTGATGGTCGAGTGTCTGGCGCTCTGATGCTCGGTGTCACAGGGTTGGGTCCCGCTGGTTGTGTGTAGTGGCTCGGAATTCACTTTAAAAACTGGTCTAATATGATAGCAGAGAGTAGTCTTGAGGTTTAGTCAATCTTCAGCTCTTGTGGATCCTTTTAAAGTGAAGATGTGTATTACTCTTAGGCACAGACCAGTCGCCCGAGACATGTCTATTTAACCTGGTGTAAGTTTTCCTACACCAGGGGGATTAATAGCAACAGTATGTAAAATATTTGTATACCATATTAGTATACCATATATTATTTAATAAAAATTAATTTAATGCTGAATTTTCTAATATAATAATTTCAAAACAAATAATATAGAATTTAAAAATTATTTAATTTTTTTATCAATAACTTAGATCTGTTAAATTAAATCATATTAATTTATAACTAATTAAATCACATTGATTTACACCAGCATTAAAAATTTTAAGGAAGTGGTCAACAACAAATTTTATTGATTTAATAGATTTGCTTTACAATTTCTTTTTTTTTATAAATTTTTATTTAATAAAAATCTATATATAACTATATAAATAAAAAATATTGCTATAGACGTACAAGCACCCAAGAAAAATAATTAAATTAATAATTATTAATTATTAATTTAATTAAAAAATAAAATTAATAATTAATTAAAAAATTAATTATTAATTAAAATCGATAAATAAATTAATTAAATTAATTAAAATTAATAAGTGAAGTAATTAATTAATTAAATTAATTAATTACTTCATAAGTCTTCCTTCTAAATCTTTACGTTTTGCTTTTCTTATTTCTATGATTAGATTGCTTTTCGCAGATTGAATTTTCCTTTTTTTCTTTTCCCAGGTATTACTTTCTAAAAACAGAAGATTAATTTTTATTATTCATTCATAAAAGGGACTTAAGACCGTTAGAGATTTTTTTCATCACTTCCCATAATACCCCAAGCACTGCATTCATCTCTAAAGAGATTAGAACTGCGAAAATAAAAGCCATAAAATTATATTTCCAGGATGATGGCAGTTTTTTTTCCCATTCAGTAATTTATTTATGAATGGAGCTACCATCTAAGTATTTTATTGAAGAGATTTGGTCTTCTTAAAAAAGTTCAAATTAAACAGCCATACTCATTTCTTATTATTGATGACATTAGTAACATCCAACACCTAATTCCGCTAAGTACTTTTGAATGCACGGAATAAAAATGTATAATCAAAGCTACTGAATAAGTGAATACCTGTCGACGCTACTATAGCTGTCAAAATGAAGAAATAAAGGCATTAAATATTATAAAGAGATTCTTTAAATATTCTTATGGCTGGAATTTAAAGCACTAATTGAAAACAAGATTAGTATAACGACATTGGAAGAGGAGTTAAGTACGTACGTATGTTGTCCGAGCATTTTTAATCATGCATTTTATATGCTAGGATGTAAACTACTGTAACCTTTTTTTTTTTTTGTGTATGCATAGAAATAAATTTTTCAGTTAGTGAAGAATTATTTTTAACTGCTTGCTAAACAAACATTTAAGATATTACTGTGTGTGTTTTCTTGTTTATAATCCGTTTATCGTGATGTTTACTTTATCGTTCTTATTAAATATTCAACAAAATTTATTTTTTAATTAAGAGTGAGTTTCTAGAACTGTGTTCCATTAAAAGAAAAAGAGATAAGTTCAGCGTATTCAAGAAAACACTAAATAAGTGCAAATAGCACTCTCGGTGATTTAAATAAATAACATTACATAATAAATATTATTTATTGCATTCACTAAAAATAATACTTTAATTTAAAATATATATTAAAATAAATTTAAATATGAGAGCTGATTTAATAAGCAATTTTATTTAATATCTAAATTTACATTTAATTTATTCATGTTTGTAATTAAATATTTTCAATTAAAAAAAGTGCACAATTATATTACAAACCAAAATAGAATTCTTTCTGAAAAATTTTCTGAATTGGTTTGAACTTATTTGAGTAATTTCTTAAGTAGTTTAATTTTTCTGTTTTCAAAACTCTCACTCAAATAAAATGTGCATGCATTCATAAAGAGTTCTATAATAATAATAAATAACTTTTAAATATAATATATAATAATAATTATAATTCATGAGTTTTTTAAAAATATGTTTAAAATATTTTTGCTTTATAATTTTTTTTTTTCTGATAATTATATTTAGTTTGTCATAAAAACATTAATTTTATAAAAATAAAATTACTGCCACTTAAATAAATCGCACCATAAATATTTAATGCTTTTTCTTGGTGAGATAATTTAATATTTCACATAACTTTTTTGCTGATGCTCCATAAAAATAAGATTAAACTCTCTGTAACCTTCATGCCATTTCATTAAATTATTTTCGTATGACTAGGTAAGAATTTATTCATAACCCCCCACCCCCTCCTCCAATATTTTGCAAAACCGGATGTACATGCTGTATTAAAATGCATTTCTTGCATTAATATTCCCAGAAGTATTTTTAAAGATATAACTTAATAAGGAAAACCTTTTACATATGAATGAACTCTGGAATAAAGAATGGGAAGTTTGTATTAAATTCAATTTATCTCATAAAATTTAAGTTTAAGTTAATTTTTAAGTGGTATTTTTTTAAATAATAATAATATCGAGATGTTAAAAATAATCAGATTTCTTATAATCACAAAAATATTCTTACTCACATTTAATTAAAACTTAAAAAAATATAGATTGCCATTCTCACACTATAAGCATAATTATAAATTCTTTTTGTATAATTATTTTAATGAAAAATTTACAAGCAATATTAAAGTATTTTAAATAAAAAAATGTTGACGAATTTACTAATACACACGCGAATTCAGTGTAATCATCTTTGAAGTCTTCTCAAAAGTACTGTTATTCCACTCTATTGTGAATAATTTTGAGCCAACGAAGGCCAGTACCATAAAATTATATGATCCACTTTTTCATGATTTTGCAAATTAGAAACAATTATTCAAGCAATAGTTCAATAAATAACATATATTGATAAGATAGTCATTAGCTATGACTAACATTCATTATCTTTCAAGAAATATGAATATTTTGGCAAATCCTGATAGTGAAGAATAGCGAAACATTTAATTAAAAACTTTTGATTGATCTTGTAATATTATAAATTATTTTAATAAGAAACACTTCATGAAATGATTTTTTAAAAAACTTTTTAAGTCCATTAATAATTAAAATATGTACACGTGACGTGTTTTTCAATGGATTACAAGCCGAACATGTAAATCTTACGTGCTTTACCTTATTCGTCAAAAAGAACTAAAAATAAGTTTTTATCATTTTTTTTATTATTTCACTTTTCAATTACATGTTCAATCCAACTGAATAATACTTTTCACTATCATGTTCAATCCAATTAAACGATACTTTTTAATGATATGTTCAATCAATAGAATTCAATGTCATGTTTTATCCAATTGAAGGATAATTTTCAATGATTTGTTCATTCCAATTGAATGATACATTCCAATGACATATTCAATCCAACTGAATGATAATTTTCAGTGACTGGTTCAATCCAATTGAATGATACTTTTCAATGATATGCTCAATCCAGTTGAATTACACTTTTCAATAACTTGTTCAATCCAGTTGAATAATACTTTTCAATAACTTGTTCAATCCAGTTGAATAATACTTTTCAATAACTTGTTCAATCCAGATGAATAATACTTTTAAATAACTTGTTCAATCCTATTGAATGAATATATGTTTCAATATAATTTTAACTTGAAGATTTCATCAAATTTAACTTTACCATGTATCATCAAATAAAAACCAAATTCATAATATTTTTCAATAATATTTTATTGCCTACTATAATATTCAATAATATTTATTAATACTTTCTTTAATATTTATTTCATATTGTCTAAATTTATTGCATATTCAATGAAAACAGTGGGATTCAAATTTTTTTTAAAGTTGTTCTATCTCTTTCAACCACACTATTTATCATGAATTAAACATTTGTATTGTTACAGAAGTACATACATTGTTCTACACTCATGTCCATAAATTAAGGATAATTCAGAATCACACAGAAATTGAACTCTAAAATAAAAATTTCACCTATAGAATTATCACACACATCTTGAAGAAGAATATGCAAATTACAGGAAACCACCAGATGGCGCGGATAGTACGTCACAATGACTAGAGTGTAAGAGAGGGGTATAGAAGGAATGGTGGCAAAGAAGTTAAATTCTTCACAAGCGCTTTAAAAGCCTTTCAGTGCAATAACCGCATAGTTATGGCTCAAAGGAAGCATTTGGATGATTTTTTACGTGGTAGAATTATAGGAGGACTGGAATGTGGACGTACCAGCTGGAAGTATCCGAGGAACTTGGAATCGCCCAGAGTGTCATCTACAGGCTTTGACAACGATTCCAAGATGATGGTAATGTGAGTAGATGTTACAGCACAGGTCGCCTCCGAGTTACAACGCCGAATGAGGACCGGTATTTAGCAGTTACTGCCAAAAGAAACAGACGGATCACAGCATCACACCTGTCTCATTAGCTCTCTTCAGCTACCGGTACGACAGTTTCAAGGCAGACCGTGTACAGACCCCCAGGGCACATTGGTCTATATGCTCGTAGGCCTGCCAGATGTGTTCCACTTACAGCAACTCACTGTCGCCTGCGATTAACCTGGAGTAGAGAGCATGCATTGTGGACACCGCAATAGTGGTCTTGTGTGATGTTTTCCGACGAGTCCAGGTTTAGTTTGCAGTCTGATTCTCGCCGGACTTTCATATGGAGAGCGCCAGGTACCCGTTACCACCAAGAGAACCCCATTGAACGACAACGTTACGGTGGTACAGGATGGCTCGTTTGGGAAGGAATTATTCTTGGTTCCAAAACTGACCTGCTTGTCAGAGTGTAACGATGACAGGCCACATCTAGCGGGATGTCATTCTGGAACAACATGTACGTTTGCTTCGGGGCGCCATGGGTGCTGAATTTCTGTTTATGGTTGACAACGCCCGTCCTCACCGTGCAAACATTGTAGACGAATGCCTTCAATTGGAGGATATCACCCGTATGGATTGACCAGCCTACTCACCGGACTTGAATCCAACAGAGCATGTGTGGGATATGCTTGGCCGACGAATTGCAGTCCCGTCAACCTCCTCCCACCTGTCAACCGGAACTTCGGCGGGCATTGCTTGATGAGTGGTGTAATATTCCCCAAGATCAGATTGATAATTTGATACTCAGCATGCCTAGGCGTTGTAAGGCCTGTATTGCATCGTCCGGGAGACATACTCCATATTAACCATCATACTAACCATGTTATACTGTTTTTTGTAAATAGGTTCTTTTTGAAATTTGCTCCAGGAGTAAAAATCGCAATTTTTATTAATCATGTCAAACATATAGCATCTTTTTTGCTCTTTACCTTTTGTTTAATAAATAGACTTTACAAATATGTCAAATTTGTTTTACTTCTGTCTCTTTCTTTGCCTGAACTTCATTATCCTTAATTTATGGACTTGAGTTAAGATATAATAATATATAAGAATTGATTATTTATATAAGTAAATAAAAACATCTTTATGATTTTGAGTTAAGCACCATTAAGTTTTTAATTGTAACTTATATTGAATATCATACATAAACAAAACATTAATAAATTTTTACATTTCTATATTAAATAAAGTACCAATTGGTTTGATAAAATTTAATTTCTATGAACAATAAGAAATGCAAAAATACATTTAATTAAACATTTGAGTGAAACCTTATAACAATAGACCCCCCTCCCCCAACCCAAAGTTCTTCATTGACACCAGAGTCCTGTGACAGTTCCTGTCCTTAAATGCTGCCTAGGCCCCCGTTCCATGTAAAGAGATCAATTCGGCTTCCTCTCGCTCTGACAGTGTTCTTTTTTATACATTTGATAGATAGCTTCTGGGAAAAATCCCTCTTCCATTGACTGTCAAAGGGATTTATCAGTCCAGAAGAATCCCTAGTTTAACACACAGACAGTATCCCACAGTCAGGATGAAGTACACGTATATCATACAAAGAGATAGAGGCAGTAAATTTCCCCCCAGGGCTACAGAATTCCATGACTCCGTGGCAAGTTTAATACGCTACGCATTGTTAGAGCTGTCAACAATGCACAATACGTGCTGTGTCTTCGGTAGTGTCTTCTTCATTTGTAATGTCGTGTCGTATTTTATCAGCAACGCTAAGCGTTTTATTCAATTTATGAGGCGCATGGGATCATGCAATTGAAAAATGTTTCCTTGTAAATATTTTAATGTAGACTCGATGTGTTTCATTTCGTTTTATTTATAGGATGGAATACAGGAGAAAATCAATCTTATATAACATGTCAATGACCCCGTATTCTTTGATAAATGACAATAAAAAACTTCAATGTATACAACTTTAACTTTTCTTCTTATTATTGTTTAACTTTTTTAAGTCTTTTCTTATTCTGTTTTTTGTGTTCAAAAACCCCACTTGTTAAGAATTTTCCAATAATGTTTGATTTTACACATGCAGAAAATTAGGACTTTTTAACTTAAATTATTAATTAAACTGAAATTTGGTTGCCCTGGTTTATTATGACTTCATAAATTTGTCGAAAAAATATATATTCTTATGATAATAATATACAATTAAAATTCATAGCCTTTATTTCGAATAAATTTTTAACATGAAGCTTCCTGGGAGGATTTCGCTAGATAACTGCTTCGCATTTTAGTGTTACATTGTCGAAAAATAGCAAACTTTGACCAGCTAGTTTAACTCTTTATGATAGATTGCCTGTCTTAAGTCACATTATAGTCATATTTATATTCTAGAAAGTTAAAAGATTTCATACATATTACAAGATACGATATAAAATAATCAAAAATTTTCTGGGTCCTATTTCAAGTTTTAAAACAATTTGTAAAAATGATAACTAAAATTGTTTCGGAATATGCCAGTAGGCAGACAGACTTGGCCCGTTATGGGGCCGCTACGTCAATGATGATGAAGATGGTGATAACTAAATGATGCTAACTAAAATTGAATGTATCTAAAATCATTTTTTTTCTTTTGTTACTCTTCAGTTTTGCAATCAGTGTACAAAACATGCAGTTTTTTAAAAGCTCCTTTTAAGACTAAGGTATGTGGCAATGGTATAGTCACCTAATCGAAATTAACGTGGAGTAACTTTTCAGTATCTCAACTATTTAATCACGAAAAAATAATGTTGTCTATTCGTTGAATAATTGAAGAAACACATATTCGAATGGAATATTCTAAGTTGTCATTGTTTTTTAAGGAATAATATAGCATCAAAGCAGAATAAATTTATAAGCAAAAAAAGACAAGAACTATGGAAATAAGATACAAAATAATCAACAATTAGTTTGGTTGCACAAAATCAAAACAAAGCAAAGGCAATACAAAAAACCAAAACACTTAATTCTGATAGACAACAACTGTGCAGATTTGCCGATGCACAATAATAACACTAGGCATGGAAAATTCAACCATTAAAATACAAATAAAGTTTATGGTATTTAAATTTAAAAAATAATTAATTAATTAACTAATTTAAATTGTTCTAAATCTCAGAAAACTTATAGATACATAAGAGTAAGATAAATGATAAAAAATGAAGACTGGAAAACGAATAGTAATAATATAAGAAAATAATAATAAATAAATAATTTAGAAAATTTAAAATGCATGTATATATATAAAATATGCATAAACTTCTGATTTTATTTGTGGAAGAATACGATTCTTTAATATAAATTAACGATGCATACAAGTATAGTATTATGATTAATCCTTATGAATTACTTACTATGTACAACTGGTTGTTAAAATTGTTATCAAATTCAATAATATTATTTTCACAATAATGTGTTAGAAAAGAAATAAGAAAAATCTATGCAAAACAACTAATAAAATTTTTTTTTGTTGTAAAACTTAAATTATAGTTAAAAATTAATTTGGTTATTGATTTGACTCAAAATAATGCTATTTATTTTAATATAGTTATGGATTTTAAGTTAAGTTATGGATTTTAAGTTATGGATTTTAAGTAAATTTTTAAGGATTGTGTTTTTTTTTTTTTTTTAAACACTTTAATTTTTTAACACAAAAGATATTATTCTTGAAATCTCTTGTTTTATTATATATATATATAATTCAAAAATATATTAAAACACGCCGCCTAATTTCTTAGAAAATGGAGGACACATGATTTTAAGTATATGATTTTATTTATACTTACATTTCTAAGAATGTGGCTACATTACAAAGGTGCAATTATAATTTACAAGTAAAAACTATGTATTTCGTTGAAATTGCATAGTTACTATATTACAAGAAAAGGAAGACTAGTTCCAAGAAATATGTCTATAGAATTACATTTATTCTCAGAATACAAAATCCAATATAAATAAAAATAAATCTTAGAAAATGTATTATATGTTGGTATTACTTCTTTATTGCAACAGAAGTCTTTCTTATATGAAGTTCATATATTAAAAATATATAATCCTTGTATTCAAAAGTATTGCGAGTTGAAGTTACTGAAAAACCCCTATTCATGAATATTTCTCTATGTAATTCCATACTAACGTAATTTATTCTATTATTTATTTATAGTCATTAACAAAGTTGCGCAATTTAATCCGATGAAATTGTTGGTTTCTATAGTAGCTAGCAAAAAGCACTGCTTTTAAGTTTTTCTGAGTAAGATTTACGAAATTAAATTTTTGTCTGCATATTTTTTTAATTTTCTTTTCTTTTACAGATTTTGAATTGTGAGAGTTAGCAAAATGTATAAAGAAAAATTCCTTGAATATTTAATGTCACATGCTGTCTCGCATTGTTCTGCTGTTCATAGGCAACCTTTGAAAATAAGATAACATGCTCCAAAACTTACAGGGTCTTTTACTTTAAAATAACACGCTCCCCAACCCTAGATATAATGATGAGTGTTCAGTATACCTAAAATGCATTTGGGGGGGGGGGGTACGGAGTCAATCCCAATCCCACCCCAACCACAATGCCAAATCAAGAGTTGGTATGATGATAGCGCACAAAATTTTGTAACTTGTCGCCAAGGTATCTCCAGTCTCTATTAAGACCATCATGATTTTATAGGTAAAATTGTGGTGTATTGTAGACAATATCGCATTATTTGTTTGTCTATGTCTGGTGCTCCTTATATCTTTGTAGATATGAAAGCCTGTGGTCAACATCAAGGCTAAATTTCCTTTCTGCTACAAACGATGTCGAATGGTACGTGCTGACATAGTGTCGTATAACACAACCTATTTCTATTTTTTCCGTTACGCTTTCTGATGTTGGAGTGTGATCCATGTACACAATATGCCTTTATTGGCATGTGATGATAAGACCCAGTTGGTGCAATTGTTCCGGTTAGTCCAACATTCTTGCATCTATAGATTGTATATCCTCATCACTGGGACTTGATTAAGTCTGACACGAGCATCTACATCTCGGAATGATTTTTCGCAATCTCTGTAAGGTCCTATTCTTTTTATGTGAAACTTAGAAAATGTTTCTTATCCCACTTGGCTGGCCAAGCCCATAAGTACTCATGATTGAAGGGGAAGGAAGCAGCTTCTGTTATGATGGAGCACCCGTAGGTAGAAGTCTGACTTTGGCTCCGTGACGCTCTTACAGTCATAGGAAACCGGGACCTACGGCTTAAAGTGGATTCCGAACCATTACAAACATCCATGGCACCGCCGGGATTCGAATCCGAAACTTGTGGCACTGAGCGCCAGAGCGCTAGACACTCGGCCATTCAGGTCCCACATTTGTGAATGCCCACGACACGCGGTGTTCCCAGGTGGTTACCCACCCAAGTACTGACCGCGCCCAATGATGCTTGAGACTTCGGTGATCTAACGAGAACCGGTATATTCAGTATGGTATGGCCGTTGGCACTTAGAAATATGCTTGATTAAAACTCATTTTTCTACCAGGCATACTAAAGCATGCTACGCAAAAATAAACCTAAAAAAAAACAATTTCAGCACTCAAAAACAGTTCTGTTCTCATTATAGACACCCATTGTGTATAGTTTGGAATGATAATCATTTGTATATCTTATCGAGATAAATTTTGATACAAATTTCACACATTTTGAATGCTTCCTTCACGGTACTGAATTTTGGATGACTAGCAATGTATTTAATATTAAAAATTGATTTATTGTTTTTCTTCAATTATATTTAATCCTTATATTGTTTTTGACTCACCATTTAGGATAACAATTTTATAAGGAAATTATTTTTTTATAATAAATTAATTTTATACAACAAATAGTTTGAACAAACGCACCTGGCTGGTGAGCATTAGGATGAGATTTAATCCGTTGTTTGCATTGTTGTAGATACTCTTTCAGAAAACAAGAGACTTGATGGCGTTTATAATGTTCAGTATCGTGCCTGACCAATCGGTAAACAAACTACTTGTTGGGAGTTTCCCGGGTTTTCTCTCATACGACACGCAAATGCGGGATAAAAGTCGTCCCGGAAGGCACTGCCCTCCTTCTTCAGCGACTCTGTACCGAATTCAGATTTCTACCTATTGGTACTCCATCATAACAGAAACTGCCCCTTTCCATCCATCGTTAAGTAGACTACTCATGAGGTGTTCGTACTGCACTGCCTGGCACTGAGGATTAATCACAACATAAACACGAACATGTTCAGACCTACACCTTTTACCAAAAAACACACTTTACTAACTACCTCAAGTTAAGAAAGCCGTACCGTTTCAGGCTCAAATATTTCTCACTATTAAAAATATTATTCAAAACCAAACTTAGTAAATATCATAAAACTAAATTATGTATGGTTAAAATGAGTTTGAAATTTTCTTACAAAAATATAATTATTTTCGCCTAATTATTCATATTTTGCGAATAAATTGCTAATCTTCTAATTTAATCCATTTACAACTTGCGCATATTTATTCCCAGTTCATTTATTATCAGTGCATTTAAAACTTTAAGAAGAGTTCATTGAACAAAATCTACAAAAATATCAAATTGCATTTATGAAATTAAGTCTTGATAATCTCTAATCAGAGATTACATCTAATTACATCCGTTGTCGGGTTTCAGAAAAAACAGTAAGTGAGTTGATCAATGGGTTAGCTAGTTAATTTAAATTTCATAATCCTCAATCGTTACGAAATATTTTTATATCAAATGGAAAGTACTAGTGACTATGTTTCATATTTTATCTCTATATGCAACAAACAGTATTCAACAAAAATTGAGTTTTTAAGAAAATACACTTAAGTGAAATTTCCAAAAATATATCAAATTGAGATAAATATTTGCAATAGCTTGGATATAAGAGGTGGAATGTCTGGCTCTGCAGATGATGCGTATTACGGTCAATGCTTTGAAATAAGAGTACAATATGCAGAATATTTGCATTGAAATTTTTCAGTTTTTCTTCATTCCGAAACGGAAATGAGAGGTAATTATTTTAAAGATATTTTAACATTGTTTCATTTACAACACTAATATGCGTTATTTTAAAATACAAGGTAACTCATTTTTAAGTATATTGAATTCATTTTCGTTAAAATAATTATCGTCGTTAATCGTTATTATTTTCGTTAAAATAATAATATTCGTTGTTATTTTCGTAAAAATTATTTGATATTTTGTTAAAAGGATTAACAAATGAAATCAATTTAATTTGCATGCGATTTAACAAACCCATATAATTATTAATAAGTACTATACTGGTAGCTATAATAGTATGCAATTAATGAAAATTATGATACAAAAACATAAATTATTTCTAAATATAATTTTATAAATTCAAATAAAATTATCTTTCATCAAAAATTGAATTAATTTTAAGTATATGATTTATTTATATTTAACTCCAATACTAACTATTACTACTTCATCTGAAATTACACATAAAAAATGCGTAAAATGAGTGTTTGAGGAAAAATAATAAAAATTTTCTATGAAGCATTATGTTACTTTTCTAATTATATAAAAAAATTAAATTCTTCTTAAACACAAAAATCGAATTAAAAATAAATTATGATAACTCTAAGATTCTCGAATGTCTATCTTTGAGATAATGAGTTCAGAATAAAGTGTTAAATATTAGTACAAACATTTAGAAACAAATTATTAGGCTGAAATATTATTCCAATAAACATAAAAAAAAAAACCTTTAACTTTTTCTTTTGGCACTTAAACAAAACTTTGAAATAACTTTTATTTTCATAAATTTACAACTTTGTTTTTATACTAACAAATCTATCTTATTTGAAATGAAATAAGATACGCTTGGCCTTTCAACGTTTTTTTTCCTCCAGTTCCTTGAACCTAAAGATAATTTATTGATACCCTCTATTCCTAGGAGATTAATAATTTTAACTGAAGAAGTAACCATCGCAGAAGCCTTGGATATTACCACTTCAAAGTAATGTATTGGCAAAAATTTCAGACAATTCAGCGCCAAGAAACTTTAAACGAGTTTATCCAGTGTGATATATTTGTAAAACGCAAAATATTTTAAGATGGATCAAATTTTTGTTTTAGCTTTAAGATCATTGTTATCAAATATATATAAATTCCTATCTTGAACACATGTTTTTTGATTATTTTTTATCACTTAAAAATTTTTTTTTATACTTTAAACCATTTGATTCATTTGTGATGAAGATATTACTTGAACCAGTTTGCAACCCTCTCAAATTACTGTTCTATATTATTATATACATCTGCCTATAAGAAAATATAAGGACAAAATTTATTTTTGATACGTTTATTCATAAAGATATTTGATCCTTATATTTTTTCAGTTCGTTCGAATTTCGTTTCAGTTCAAATGAAGTTCTTTTCAGTTAGAAAAAAAAATCACATTAGATATTATTATTAAAACTTATTAGATATTATTCAGAAATTAATTTTTAACTAAACTTATTAGATATTATTCAAATTAAAACATTTAACATTATACTTATTAACATTTATTATTATACTTATTTATAACAAATCAACGTGCAATTTTAAATAAATTGATACATAGATTTTAATTGTAAGCAAATCAAAGTGTTAATTGCTTCCATAAAGAAGCAATATACAATTTCCAGGATAAACTGTTATAAAGTTTTGCAGCATAAAATTTTATTAACCCTTCTGAAAATTGTCTAATACTTTAAACAAACCAACCTTCCCTGGTTAATATCTTTCATAAAAAGTCTCCAATCATCCCAAACCATAAATCTGTCTCTCTGCGATTTGACTTAAATCCTGAAGTCTAATGATTGAGACAATCAATCCTATAATACTACACAATGCCATAATTAATACAATGTTCATATCCTATTTAAAAGAGGATGTCGGGTATGTGGGGCAGAGTGCAGCGACATTTATTTTAAACTAATCAACGATAATTAAAAATTTTGTGTAATTAAAAATGTCGATTATTATATTCATTTATTTCTTCATCCATATTCTTCTTAAATAAATTTATACATGAATTTTGCTTATAAACAAATAAAATTGTTAATTGGTTCTATAAAGAAACAATTTACAAATTTGGTAGAATAAACTATTAAAGTTTTGAAGCATGAACTTTTTATTAACGTTTCCGAAAACTGTCTAATGCTTTAAACACACTAACCATTCTTGGATAATATCTTATACAAAGAAGTCTATAAACAATTGTGTCCCACATTCCCGTACGTTATCCCTCCGAGAACAATATAATGGTCCAAATCCCTTCCGCATTAAATATATTTGTATCATGCCCAAACGGATCCAACGGAACGAATAACACTTGTTCACTGAATCTCACCCTATGCGATTTGACTTAAATCCTAAGGTCAACACAAGTCTAATGACCGAAACAACGCCATGGACCTCTCACATCATGCGCAGATTAATATAATCACTCGTATCCCGGCTTAAAGCGGGTGAGTTAAATAGATTGCAGCGATCATTTACGCCAAGGTGCAGCCAACCCCTGTGCCCCAAATCCGTGCCCAAATCGTTGTTCACATTGGCTTTGCCGAATATTTAAGCGCCCCTCCATGCGATAGATGGCTTGCATTTATGAGCTTTAAATAGTTGATGACGGCGGAAATTACGCGTGACAGCTCAGGGCCTCCGAGATTTCTGCAGCTGGAATTAAACGTTAATAAATACTTTAGAGTCGCGATTTGCTGGTGGAATTTCTCTGGGCATGTGTCGTCGGATGTGGGAATTTTAGAAGCTTCGGGATTAATCAGGAAGAAGGTGTCTGGCTTGATTATTAATTTTCGGGGCTCAGGGAGGTTGTCGATTTCGGTGTCCTGCGTCCCCCTGGTCTTTTATGGCTCAAGCAGATTGTGCAGTGATTAATGGATTTGTTATGCAGCGAAAAATTTTTAGGGACACAATTCTGCGTTATAATTAAAACCCATTCTTAAGTTTGGTTAAGCTGTTTGTTAGTTACATTGCAATCTTCTTTATAATAATGGATCCTAGAGATGATATTTAGAAGCATCGTATTTTCTCTTACTGTTATACTTAAACTAACAATTTTCGTGAATTTATTATTTAAAGTGATTGCATTCAATTGTGACTTTTTGCATGCATTGAATGGAAAATTTATAATTTGGCAATCGTTCCAATTGATTTAAAAGAGATGTCAGGATTTTTTCTACATGCTTAATGAATGTGTACATTATCATCTGCACTTTCTATATGTCGTTACAATGGCGAATCTTAGTTTAACAGCCTCGAGTTTGTAAAGAAGCAGCACATAAATAGAGCATTTAAAATGAAATAGTTTTTTTATTATTGCCCCTATAATAAACTGCATCATATTTATTATATGAATCTTATTCTATTTTCTACCCATGTAGCTTATAAGATGATGATGATGTTGAAGATTCAAGGGACAGGAAGAATGGCCAAGATTATTATCTGTTCTTTCTACCTGTAATTCCTTCCTACCTTCCTTTCAGCCTAAGAGCCATACCGAGTCCTTCAATAAGTCCCAAGGGTCAAGACCTAGCTAGCTCATTATACAAACATCAACATACTGAAATGGAAATTACATCTAAATTATCATTTCAAATCTAGCTGACAAGTGCTGGGGATGGACTCTGCTGAGTTCTCAATTTTGGTTGATACATATGGGCAAGTGTCAAGGAGTCATTGCAGCCGAGATTCCATCTTGCGCTATAGTAAATTGCGCCATCTTCTGATGAGCGGCTGAATTACGGAAAAATTTTAATTATACTTGATTAGTCGAAGCATACATTCCATTTTGTAGCCAGCAGCAGAGAT
Organism: Caerostris extrusa; assembly: GCA_021605095.1. Classification (NCBI taxonomy): domain Eukaryota; kingdom Metazoa; phylum Arthropoda; class Arachnida; order Araneae; family Araneidae; genus Caerostris; species Caerostris extrusa. The sequence continues at coordinate 44,511 of BPLR01007188.1, read as the reverse complement.
CGATCAAGTTCTGGAAAAGTTCTGCTGCTTAATTGCTTGTCTGGAATATTCGAATGCTGTCGAATGTTTCCAAATATGTACCGAGTATGCGTGGTTTAAATACAGGAGACAACGGAGATTGCAGAGTTCCAAATCTGGAATGCAGGGCAACAAGTGCATTGTTCTGACTTGAAATTACGTGTCTTTTGTATAGTATTGTATAAATATGGAAAGGTAATGGAAGCCACGTAATGAGTGTAGAACATTTAAAGAGCAATGGAAATATCAAAATTTGCCTGATTCGAGTGAGTCAAGTAATAAGGTATGAAACAATATGAGTCCTCAAAGAATACAATATAAAACGTCGTTATGGGAATAAGCATACTCAGAATTAGATAGACTACGCTAGGGAATATGTGAATCTCTTAAACTCGGGTAATACTGTTAAAGCAAATGCTGAACAAGAAACAGCAACTCAGGCTAGTTCCCACGTAGCTCATTTAATAGGGAAGCATGATAAACCATGTATTGAAAGTGAATTTATAAAGGATTGTAGGAGTGCAGCTGCAGAAGAAATGTATCCAGGAAAAGTTAAAAAATTAAAAACATCAGTTTGTCAACAAACACCGTGGTCAAAGGAGATGATATTGCAGAAAATATATTAACTCAATAGTTCGAAAAAGATCGATAATTAAAAGAGTGTTTGACTTTCACTCTGAATGAATCAACAGATGTTTTAGATATAGCGTATATGTTACTTTTTAATTCAGATGTAGATAAAAATTATGAAGTGCATGAAAAAGCTACGTGACGTTCTTAACATTTACAACATAGTCATTAAAAATATTTTTTAAAGAAGTTGAAAGAAAGTTGAAGAAAAAGAAAAAATGTTGTTTCGAAAGCAATCTTCAGTGGAAAGAAATGAAGTGTATAACTACTGATCATGACAACATCATGGGTGTAAAACATAATCATATCTTTGGTCTCATATTAAACGCCATAGAAAATGACGGGGGTGTAAAACTACTATTAAGTCATTGTGACATTCGTCAATAGTTTTGGTGCGGAAAATGTTTGGATGTACCAGAAGTTTTAAAGCCAGATATGCCAGCTGTTAATTATATCAGATTACTTCTTCAATTTTACATCAGTAAGCAGGCTTAGCTGCGGAAGAGTTCTAACGCATTTATTTGAGTTGCAAACAATAATAGATTTTTTTATTGAAAGGAATCGTCCTCTGTCTGAGTTACACAACAACGAGGGGTTGATTTATACCCATATTAAATCTTTCGTCAAAAATAATATTATTTCAATCCCAATTGAATAAAAAAAATTCACATATTTTAATACATTGTAAATATTTTTTCAGCAAACTGAGACTCTATTTTCGGTAGATTTTGGGATTGAAGCTTTGGGGGATTTAAAATACATTTGAAGTGTCGAGTTTCGGAATTTGATGTAATTACAAACAACATCAAGATTTTTCAAAATCCTTTTGACGCCGACTTAGAAACCAGAATTTCAAATGTAAATTATTGATTTGCAATAAAGGGAAATTTTATAGAAAAATATTAAAACTAAACTTTGCTGGCATTTTATAGAAGACTTCAACTTCCACTGTTTGATTAGTAGCCTAAATTTGCTTGTGGGCTTTTCTTCCGATTTCCGGAACTACTTATCTGTGCGATAAAAGAATTTTACAAAATCAATATACAATATATATATATAGATCCAAATTAATTGTTGTGCATTTGCAGATGCTGCTTTAATAAACTTGATTCACAACTGCAAACAATTTTAGCTGAAAATTGTAGTTACATTAATCTTATTAATCATAATTATATTTTCTAATTTCAATATGTGAATTTTCTGTGTATGTATCGTAAGATAACACTTATCGTAAGTGTTTTGGACAAATCTCATTGCATTAATTTTAAGATGTTTAATTTCATTATGTATGTCAGATATTGTGTTTCTTAAATTGGTCGGTACATATAAGCATATGATTATTATTTTGCATGATTTTGAAAATTTTCCAACAATTTCTTTTTGAATAAAAGGATTCATAGTGCTCCTGGACTTGTATTAGCCCGCGGAAGTAGTTTGGGGAACCATGGTCTAGAAATAAACGAAAGGAACAGACAAAGTGGAGTAAGATATCATTTTTCAAAAGCCAAATCGTATTGTATTTCAACTATTGAAATAGTCTTAATAGAAAACTGATGAATCGGGAAGATTTGTATACATGCATGAACACTAAAAATAAGGTTTACATCTCACAGAAATATTAAATAAAGTCAACGAAAAATATTAAATAAATTAGGGATATTAAAAACATTAAAGTTATAGACAATTGCTTTAAATAAATTTACAGAAAATTTCATTTGGGAAATAGCTTACAATAATCAAGAAAAATTGGATGTCATATTCATAGCGGATATTAAAAATGTCTGATGAATTTAATGCTATAAAGATTTTATATCAGTTTCATTTTTATCTGAAAACATTTCAGTAAATAAGAAAAATATACATTACGAAACAATCATAAAAAAATGAATGGATAATAGGTTTAAATTACTTGGTAGGAATAAGAGGTATTATTAAAATTTTTATATTCTTATTTAGTGTAGCATTTCAAAACATAATAAAAGAAGCACCATGATAAGGGGAAGACAAACAGTTGATTAATGGAAGATATAAATTAAAAATGGAAAAATTTTCAGCATATTTAAAGTCATTGAAATATTTAACTAAATGTGTATACAAATTAGTAGCATACAAATCACTAAAATGTTCAAATTAGTAAATCTAAATGTGTATACAAATCACTATCGATTTGCATGTGTATACCAATGGATAGTGATTTTTCTTACATTTTTGTTATTAAAACTGTTTTATGAGATACTACTACACATTCTTTTTTATATCATTATACGTTTATGTAATATATGACGTTCTCATCAATATGAATTTATATGTTTTTTCTGTGTGGTGTGGTGAGTGTGTTCCATTTATGTATATGACTTATCCATATAAGAAGTAAGTAACCGTGTTTGTGTTATGTTTGAGTGAAAGAAATGCAAAATATATATCAGTTAGCCTATTATACATGCGAACCACTTTGCACTGTTTTCACAATTTCCATTGTGTCTCCTCATCGCTTGAGGCAGTTATTATATAATGCGTGATTCTCGCGAGTTTTAAAATTTAAACCTGAAACTACCTGCACACTATGTGCCCAGTTATCAACTGGGAACGAAATAGGGCCTTCAATATAATGAAATATTATTTTTTATGCATTTTAAACTTTGTAAATCATTCTGATTGTTTTTACGGACAGCTTCAAAAGAACCAATCAAAACCATTTATTATTGAATAATATTTTCAATGTAAGAATTTTGTTTGGCGCTTTACTTTATATTTGTAAATTAGTCCTTTGCATTCAAATAATAATTTTAAATATCAATCGATATTACATACAAATAAGGATTATTGTTAAGAAAAATACACTATAATATGCAATATTGTTTGTTGTTTTCCTATATTTTACGATATAAATAACCCATATAGTGTTTATTAAGGCTTATATTAAGGTTAAAAATCGACTAAGGTATAATATCAATTTTTATCTTTTCAATGCTTTTGTCGTTGATTTTCAGGCATGACTTGGGGCCTTATGCTGTTAGAATTCTCGTTTGAGCCATTTTAAAAGTTATCTAAAAGGTATTACCTTCCCATATAACATGGTTTAATAACTCTTCGAGTTTATCTCTTTTGAGATGGTTTTTTCCCAGCATGTGAGAAAATACCTCACATTATAATGGAATCGTGTCTAATTTGTCTACTGAAGAAATGATTAAACTTTTGCTTATGTCATTTTTCCCCATAAATCTCTTGGACATGACATTATCTTTGCCCACTTCAGACGGGACACTTTATGGTTTTCAAACAGTCGTGATTTTCGTTTTAGTTTCTGTTTATTAACTCCAATATTCCACTTCAAACATCGCCACATAGCTGCACGAGATTATTTATCTGCTGTGCTATTATTACAGTAATTTGGTATGATTTCATTGCAAGCTTGAAAATTTTCTATTAATTATGAATCGATGAGAATTTTTTTGATCATACCTTTTCTATTATTCGTACAATTCTTTTTCTTAACTCAAAATATTTTTAGTATCAAATTTAGAACATTTAAAAATTTGACTTATTCATTTTCAGACTGTCTGTTTTTTTTTTTTTTATATAACAAAACTTCCTGTTTTTCTATCTCTGTCATTTTCCAAGAGGCATTTTAATAAATAAAAAAAATTCAAATCTGCCAAACAAATTTAATTGTGAGGTTTTGCAGGCCTTTTTTTTTTTGTTTCCAATCTCTCCTGACTATTTAGGCTGCAGATGAACTACATACTTACATTAAAATCGACTACATTATGAGAAAAACAAAAAGATCTTGTTTTATGTCCCACTGTGATTTCGAAAGATCAATTTGCTTGGAAAAGAAATTTTAATCTGAAGTACTTTTTCCTAAACTAAATCAACAAAACAAATTATTTCATTTCCTGTATCTCATTTTGAAATGTAATGGTGAATGTTGTTTAATATTATTTAATTAAATAAATATACGTTATATATTTATTTAACATTAAATGTTATATTTATTAAGAATTGGCAAAATTTTGATTTGTCTTACAATTTGGTAACAGACTGTCTCTTAAGTATTGTACTTATACACACTTGATTGTATTAATTTTTTAAAAGTATTAGCATGGACAGGTGTTCTAACTTTGTAATGTAAATGTAACTTATTAATGAAATCTTGTTAATTTTACTTTGCATTAATTTATTATCCTTTCGGCAACCAATTATTACTAATAAGCCTTTAGAGAAAAATAATTTAATTAATTAAAACAAAACATTTATAATGTATTTACACAAAATAATTATAATGTTAATGTCAACGAAAATAATTATAAACAGTTTATACGAAAAGAAACCCAATTACCTTGAAAGTTCCTATATAATGTGATAATTTTTCCAATAATGCAAAAATTCACTTATAAGTAATTTTCACATCGTGGAATAATCTTACTTAGCACCTGAAGAGATTATTTTAATTCCATTTCATTCCAACCATTTAGTTAATGACTAAAGCATCTTTAATGAAGCAATCTTAGTTTTCCTTTTTCTTTTTAATATATTAATTTAACAAAATTTATTTATAACTCCCAATTTCCACTATCTTAGCGCGTCTTTGTAAGCTATTTAAAGGAAAGAATTGCACTCAAACTCTACGAATTTTGAATCCTTTGTTTTATAAATTAGAAAAGCAAAACACAAATGATAAAGCATTAGACAAAACATAAAATATTTAAAGGACACCATTATTTATAATAATTTTGAAAAATTAGGTAATTAAAAAATTAGGTAAAATTAAAAAACAGTAATTTCAATAATAAAAATAACGGTAATTTCAATAATAAAAATAACGGTAATTTCAATAAAATTACATCAATGTTTAGAGGATTCAATGAATGTTTACTTTCTCCAATAAATTCACATTAAGATGAAAACTAAAAATGTTTTATTCATTATAGCATAAAAATTATAATTAATGATAACTACATAGATTTCTTTCATTCATTTCTGCAAATTCAAGTTCAATGAATTCTTTATTAAAAATTTGTAAATCAAATCGATAGTGATTTCTGTTCGTTATTTGTTAAAACATTTTTTAATTAAAATAAGGCAGTGAATTTTCAGTACCCCCTTTAGTATACCCCTCAATTCATTCTTTTATTACAACAATCAGAATTTAAATATTTGAAAGAAGGAAACAGAGAATAAATATCTTTGCAACAATTAAGGTTAAAACACTTGTGGAAAGAATTACAATGAAACAAATTTTTACAAACAATTTGAAACAATAGTCATTGTTACAAACAATTGCTTATTGTTTACAAAACTGAAAAAATTCAGAATGTATAATTACATTCAAAGAGTCAACAAAATCAATTTTTGTCCACAATTTTTAAATCAATAGTGTGGAATATCATAGTATGGAAATAATCAATAATCAATAGTATGGAAATCATAATATGGAAATCATCAATCTTCAATAGTATGGAAATCATCAATCTTCAATAGTATGGAAATCATCAATCTTCAATAGTATGGAAATCATCAATAGTATGAAATTTCATCAATAAGTCTGGAAATCATCAATCATCAATAGTATGGAAATCATCAATAGTCTTTTAAATCAATCAATAGTATGGAAATCATCAATCATCAATAGTACGGAAATCATCAATAGTCTTTAAAATCATTTATCAATAGTATGGAAATAATCAATCATCGATAATCATGGAAATCAATCACCAATAGTACAGAAATGATCAATAGTATGGAAATGAATCATCAATAGTATGAAAATCATCAATCATCAGCAGTATGGAAATTAAGGAATGAAGGAAAGGACTGTCACCATCTTGATATAGGTACCGTTTGTATTTTGTTTGCATTGGTCACATTCAAGCCTCCTACAATATTGCCTCGTCAATCTGATTCTTAAAACATCCAACAATATTTCAATACCAGCCAATCAAGAAAAACAAATGAAAATGTCATTCACAACCTCCTACGATTATATTCAAGATTCTTTTTATACTGAACTCCATCATGCCTTACTTTCAACCTACTTATTTTGATCCTGAAAACTTTCAACAATATTTACATTTTGAACAATACCAAGCAATCAATAACCAAATATATTCTGAACATTAAAATCTTAGAAATTAAAATTACAACAACAGATCCATCCATAGTCATCCGAAGCGCAACAGAAGTAGAAATCAAGAATGCTACAATAGATCTTTTAACAACTTTGTCAATTGAAGAAGAGTTAAAAAATGGTAAAATTTAGACAGTAGGATCAATAGAAAACTAACAAGTAATTAATATCCAAGAAGACTTTGTATATCAAACATCAATAACCCAATATATTAAGTATAACTTCATTAATGAATAACCAAATTGCAATAATTTTGAAAATAGAATTCCATAAGCAAACGATTAAAAAATAGCTTAAAACTAATATCAAATAGTTCTCCCAAAACTCAATAATTTCACAATTTCATTAAACTGAACACAAACAGCTGCCATCAATATTAAAAAATAATAGTGGATAGTTATTATAAAATTATATATAGACTTTTTTTTTTTTTTTCCTCTTTATATTCTTTGTCCTGAGCAACCAAAAAAATTTAAAATTATAAATTTGTCCCTTGTCATGTCATGTTTTGTCTTGTTTGTGTTTTGTCGCTTTCAAAAAAATTTTAAAACTGTAAATTTGTCCCTTGTCATGTCATGTTTTGTCTTGTTTGTGTTTTGTCGCTTTCAAAAAAATTTAAAATTGTAAATTTGTCCCTTGTCATGTCATGTTTTGTCTTGTTTGTGTTTTGTCGCTTTCAAAAAAAATTTAAAATTGTAAATTTGTCCCTTGTCATGTCATGTTTTGTCTTGTTTGTGTTTTGTCGCTTTCAAAAAAATATTTAAAATTATAAATTTGTCCCTTGTCATGTCATGTTTTGTCTTGTTTGTGTTTTGTCTCTTTCAAAAAAATTTAAAACTGTAAATTTGTCCCTTGTCATGTCATGTTTTGTCTTGTTTGTGTTTTGTCTGCTTTTCAAAAAAAATTTAAAACTGTAAATTTGTCCCTTGTCATATGTTATGCCCTGTTTGTGTTTTGTTTCATTAAAAAAAAATTTTAAATATATCCTCTATCATTTCGTGTTCTTATCTATCTGTTTAAAAATATTCGAAAATTTAGTCTTAGTTGATGGCAGCTTGTGTATAGTGTACCTGGAAAAAAAAACATTTGTAAATATGTCTCATCATTTTTTTCAATCATTGTCATTTTTAAAAGTTCATCATCTTTCACTGTATATATATTTCATTATTTTTTGTACATACTTCTGTTTTATTTTTATTTCTTTTTCCTTTTTCTTCTGTATATATATTGTATTTTTTGTATAGTTAGGTATTTTTCAATTTTTCAATTTTATGTTCATATAACATATGTATATTCAATTTTTTTCAATTTTTAATTTTTACGTTAGTGTAACGTATGTATATTCAATTTATCATTTTTACGTTAATATAACGTATGCATATTCAATATTTCAACTTCTGATTTTTACGTTAATATAATGTATGAGTATTTAAATTTATTTATATGTAATAAATACATATTTAACTAAAATTTGTTTATTGTTTTCATTATTTAAAGTAAAATTCTAATTCAATACATTCATGACAGATTCGTATGGATTTTCACTTGTTATTTTTCGGTTACCAAAAAAATTTTCTGTAAAAAACGAAAATAATTGAAATAATATTATAAAAAGATAATTGATAAATTATACCAGAGCTTTTATTCGTACTCATATTATGAAACTCAAGTATAAAATTTTCATGCACTATTTTTTTTTTTTTAAATTTTATTTCGAATAATCTTGAAATTTAAAGACCATTCATTATAAATGCAATTCATTACTACGTATTACATAGCATTACTCATAGAAAACAAATGTTATCTACAATTAAGAAAGAAACTATTTTTTCATAGTTAAAATAAGTACATACACTCATTTCTAAAAGTAATGATGAACAGATAAATGGTCCATTATACATCCTGAAATTAATCTGACAAAAAAAGTCAGACAGTTCAATAATTGTCACTTTGAACAGAGGTCTTGAGTTACTAAACAAGCAGCACTATGCAAAAGATTCAGCGGAGGCCAGTGTGTACCACTAATGACATGTTACATTACATAAAAGAAAAATTGCCACTATAATTTTGTACAAACCCTCTGAAGAATGACAAGTTTTCATCAGTCAGCTATATCCCATATGAAGCATATTCTGATCCAATATGAACAACTCGTATATGGTCCTGAAGTCAATATTATCATTCTTTAGTGCCAGTGTTAACATGCGCAGTGACAGCAGAGAACTCATATTCGAATCCACTAGCACCACCTTTTACATAAACTGCTTACTGAAGTATTAATAATCGATGGATAAACGGATCACATCGATCTGCCTGATGGCAGTTCTTCTGGGTTACTTCCATACGACACGCAATTACGAGGTTGCTACCCCTGAAAATTGTCTGCTATTATCTATAAAATATTGTTTTTAATGTTCGTTACTTCTAGTTCGTCACTTATTCCTTATGGTGAATTATATAAAGAGGATTGTATAGAAGAACTGGGAAAAGAACCACCTGGGATTTTTTTTACCCAATGTAAAGCATTTTATGCACTGAAATTTACCATCGTTTCCAAGGTCTTTCCAATGTCCAATTCCAAGTTTAAAATGGACTTCATACTTACCGAGTAATTCAACTTGAATGTATCAAGAAGGAAAATTAAAAAGAGATCCAAGATAAATAAAATTTGTGCAAAATCTACAGATGATGAATCATCAACACTACCACAATTATCTTTTTAAGGCACCATGTAAAGAGGAGCTTGAAAAATAAATAGCCCTAGAAGACTAGCAGAATGGAAGAAATATAAGTTGAATTACAATTCACTTTTCATCGAATATAATTGATACAGTATGCATAACATACATACGGTTACTTTGACAGTGGGTAAGTCTAAACAATAATTTAACCAAATTGAAATTAATAACAAAAAATATCTTCGAAGTAGGGTATGAAATAGGACAGACTCGCCAATTTAGCTTTGATCCTAATTGATTAGAATTGAGGCCTATCTTTTATTTTGTCGATCCTTATTGCCTATTGCCCTTATTTTCTTATTTATAAATTGTTTATTTATTACCATTATTATTAAACAATAATAAATAGACAAAATTAATGGTGGGAGATTTTCATCAATCCGTATTCTATACAAAAAACACTTAATATTTCAAGAAAAGATACTTGAATGTGAATTCCACAGTGGCTGTTTGGCCTGTTTAATCTAAGTTAATCTGTTTAATCTATGTCATGTTAATACTAATATATCATGTTTAATATAAGCCTGTTTAACGTCATTGCATTTTATGTTTAAAAATAAATTGTGACTTCCATTTTAAGCTAATTACTTAAAAATAAATAAGGAACGAAAAAATAAATGGTGGGAGATTTATTTTGCCGATGCTTATTGCCTATTGCCCTTATTTTCTTATTTATAAATTGTCCATTTATTACCATTATTATTAAATAATGATAATAAATAGTCAAAATCCATGATGGGTGATATAGGAATGCTCACCGAATGCCTTCTTCAGCATTCTACATGTTTGAGCAAAAAAAAATTAATGCATGTTCTTTTTGCTCAATTAATTCAGACATTTCAAAATCGCCGAAATCAATTTTAGCCTCTCACAAAGCCAAGCGTAACTCAAACACTAATGAATATTTCGACGTCAAATTTCACACAAATGACAAGGACAGTGCCAACAACCTAAAAAAAAAGAAATTACACAAGCCCCAGGAATTTTAAATTGAAAATTGGTCTTACATTTTGGACACAGTAGTATATATATATATATGACAAAATCCATGGTGGGAGATTTTTATCGGTCCTTATTCTATATAAAAACACTTAATATTTAAAAAAAAAAAAAAAACTTGAATGGGAAATCCACCGGGGCTGTTCGGCCTCGGGAGATTGGTTATATGATCGAAAAATAAGACCCTATCTCAGTTTCAGGGGGAACCCCTTCTCCCTGGAGACCTACCGATTGCGTGTTAGCGGGCAATGAAGAGAGCTCAAGACTCCACATATAAAAGGGAGCCACAATTAGCGACCGCATCTTCCAATAGACCGTGCCCATCTTGCGTAACCGGATGTAATCTCGCGTTCTAATGAGGCCGGCCTCGTAAATGGGCCGTCCACCCCCCTTCCGGACAACGGTCAATTAAGATCTTCTGCCGCTTTTATGACGCTCTATGGACAAAGAAACGGCGACGCGTACCTCCGGGAACAGCAAACAAGGGGGATTTGCGAAATGGAAGTTTGTCCCACCGCGAACAGTTGTCATTTTCGGAAAGTCTTAACAGAGAAAAAAAATAGATGGAAGATTTTTATTGTGGTTGGTTTTTATTGGTATTGTTATTAGTGTTTTTTTTTCTTTTTATGGACTAGGGACCTCAGAGGACAGTAGGTGAGGGTTGGAGTGGGATGTATCGAAATTGCATTGTTTTTAGGTCTTTATTTTGCCCAAAAATAAGAATTGTCTTTTAGTTTTTTTTTAAATGTCATTTTTATTTTAATTTTTCCAGCAATTTTTTCACTGAAATTGAAATTAATCGCCATTGCAGAATGCACTGATAAGTTTTTTTTTTTTATTTGTTTTTATTATGCCAAAAGTCATTGATAAGTTGTCCTTTATTAGCATTATTATTAAATAATGGTAATAAATAGACAAAACGATGGTGAGACTTTCATCGATCCATATCCTATAAAAAAAAATTTGCGTATTTAAAAAAAATTAATTAAAATTTGAAGTAAATTACATTTTGTTTCCAAAAAATTGTTTCACTTCTATTTAAATTATATATTGTTAGTGCACCGGCAATACAGAAGTTAATCTTTATGCCATACGTTGCACCAATGCTTTCATTTAGCACTAAAAATTGAGGGCGTGCAGCTTTAAGATATGCCACGGACCCGAGTAACACCACCCACACAACGGTCTATAATCTTATTAGACATGGATCTACGGTTTAAAGTTGATTCACATTATAAACATTCATGACTTCTTCCTGTTCCAACCGAAATCTTCATTTTCGAGCGCCAGAGCGTTGGCCACTCGACCATCAGGCCTCTACCATTTAAAAAAAATTACTTAAATAAAATACGGCAAAAACTATGGTGGATTTTTTCATCGATGGTTGGTTTTTATATAAAAGCCATTGTTATTATTTTTTTGAACTTCTTTAATGTGAATTCCACACTGGCTGTTCGGCCTCACAGATTTGTGATCTGATCGAAAAATGGACCCTGTCTCGAAATTCAGCGGGATCCCTTGTTATAGACCCTTTGCATTTTAAAAATGAAGAGAGCTCAAGACTCCACATATAAAAGGGGAGCCACAATTAGCGATCTCATCTTCCAATCGTGCTTATCTTGCGTAACCGAATGCAAATCTTTTTCCTAATGAGGCCGGCTCGTAAATGGGCCGTCCACCCCCCCCCCTTCCGGACAATGGTCAATTAAGATCTTCTTCACTTTTATGACGCTCTATGGACAAAAAGAAATGGCGATGCGTGCCTCCGGGAAATAACAAACAAGGGGGATTTGAAAATTGGAAGTTTGTCCCGACCGCGAACAGTTGTCATTTTCTAAAACTCTTCAACAGAGAAGAAAAAAATATTATGGAAAGATTTTTATTGTAGTTGGTTTTTATTGGTATTATTATTATTGTTTTTTTTCTTTTTATGGACTAGGACCTCAGAGGACAGTAGGTGAGGGTTGGAGTGGGGTGTATCGAAATTACATTGTTTTATAGATCTTGTTTGAAAATGAAGAACTATATGATCGTGTTTTTTTTATTTTTGTTTTGAGCGATCTTTTTCCTGAAATTAAAATTATGGTTTGTTAGAATTATGAACAATAAAGTTTTACTCTGGTTTATTCATTTTATTATAAAATATCAGGTATGAATTTAGTCATTCAAAATCCGATTTAGTTGTTCAAATTTAGTCATCAAATTTCAAATCCAAATCATAGTCATAAGAGATTTTGATACAGCATTCCATGAATAACATAATACATCGCTGCTATTATCATTAAAATGTCTTCTAACAGAAAAATAATTGTAAGGTATCATAAGTTATCAATAACATGCAGTTCCTCGCCAATCATTTGGGTATTGAAGGACATCGAGTTAAGTTTCTGTAAAAAAGCATAAAATTGCTATAGAATGAATGTTGCCAGAAGTACTAAATCGCATGTAAACTAAATTTTAATTGTACTATAATAATACAAATTAACAAAATTGCTCGTTTTAGTCCAGAATTAAAAACTAATTTTTCCACCAATTAAAAAGTGGTGTTTCAAAAAAAGCACAAATCTGAGATATTCAGAATAATCCAATAAAAGGATTAATAAATTAATATATTTAATAAAATTAATACGTAGATTTTCATGTACAATTTTAGTAAATAAAATTCACATGGCAGATTAATAACAGAGTGATAACATGCTTACTCCCACATTGGCAAGAACGCTTCTGTTCTGACCGTGAACAGTTGTCATTTTCGGAAAGTCTTAACAGAGAGAGAAAAAAAAACAGATGGAAGATTTTTTATTGGCGTTGTTATTAGTGATTTTTTTTTTTCTCCTTTTATGGACTAGAGACCTTAGAGGACAGAAGGGGACGGTTGGAGTGGGGTGTATAAAAGAAATTGCATTGTTTTTAATAGGTCTTTATTTTAAAAATGGAGAATTGCCTTTGCTTTGCAAGAAAAATGCTTTTTAAATGAGATTTTTTTTTTTATTTTAATTTTATTTTAGAGCACTTTTTTCACTGAAACTAAAATTATGTATTGTAGAATTATAATCACTAAATTTTCCCTGTTTTATTTGTTTTTTATAAAAAATTTAGGTATAAATTTAGCCGTTATTGCTATAATAAAAACACTTATTCATCGGTATAAATTACTTTTGCTATCCCTTTCAAACACAGAACTATTAGAACTCAAAAAGAATTCCTGATTTCAATTAACTCATACATTCAGAACTCGTTTCAAATTTCTTAAATTTTTTGAAGAATTTATAGAATTTATCGTAAGGTTTTCCACTCAATTAATAAGCAAATTCCTACAAATGTTATTCCTAGGCAAATTTTTGCTCAACGATTTTATTTCTGTAGCAAGTGAAAAGAAAATCAAATAATCCATTGGATATTTAAGGGGTCATTATTGTTTTAAAATGTATCACGTCAACTTGTATACATATATACGTGTGAAAGGAATTAAAGTCCCTGTCTACTTCAGACTGAGAACTAGATTCCCAATCATTCAAGACACGTTTCACATTCGATAAAAAAACTGCTACGACATGTCTGGAATTCAATAAAGCATCCCAGGAGTTCTGTGGAATTTGCATACAGAAATATAACTTTTTTGTCATATATTATATTTTTGTTTACTCACGAATCAAAAAAATATTTCCATCTCTGCCATGAGTTCTAATTATAGTTCCCAAATATTTTCTTAATTTCAAGTGAAAGTCGATTCAGTTCTCGAGGGCATGCAAAGGATTAGTTTTACTTTGAAATGAGGTGAAGATAAGGTGATTTTTTACGACTCTTTTCACTGTCTTTCAATCGTTTATTTTTCATGAAATGTATACATTTCGAGAAATAGTTATTTATTTATCAATTGCATATTTCATGTCTTCTTTGCATGACAGTGTTTTCATAGAAAAAGTTAATTATGTACATATATATTTTTTATGTATGTTGTCGTCAGTTTCTTCATTGTCAATGCTATGCATGGACTATGTGTTTATTTAACTATATTTTGCATCATGTATTGAAACCTACCTGGAATATGAATATGTAAATAATGCTTATGTTAGAGTTCCTATTTTTCTCCCAAAAAATTGTAAACATTAAATTTTTTTTCAGTTAATGCACTCGTTTATATAATAGCAAAATGATTTGAGATGATTACAAAAATATGATCATCCTTAAACATCAATAAGGTATCAACATAAAATATGTGTCAACAATGTTCATCAGAGGCGCCATGCTCAAGTCGGCCATTTAACAATAAATGATATTAATTCTTTAAAGTTTGATAGAAAAAATGTTCCACAATATTATTTTTTTTTATTTCCATCACCCAACAACGCTTTACTATTAGCATCTTTTTTAAATGTTCAATGTGGGTAGCCAATGGAGCAAGCAGAATCAACAAAGCTTCCTATTAGCATAAAAAGTAATAATACTAAACCCTAACTCAATATAAATATAAACAAATGAATAAAATAAATAAATTTTCCTTTTCAAACACAAAACAAATTATTGAATAAATGTATATCAATTAAAAAAAAAAAAAACAAAAAGTAGAAAACCCGAAATAATAATTTATAACAAAGGAGAAAAAAAAAAAGAAATGGATATCTTATAAAAGTTCAAAAACAAAAGTAAAAACTCAGTAAAACGTTCTATTTCGAAACGAAATTCCAACTTAACAGTGCCAGGGTGTCCGTGACGGATCGTAGAAAAGACGAAATTCGCAATCTAAACAATGAAAGAAGAAAAAAAGAAAAAAATGAAATGCAAACCGGGGGTGGCTAGAAAGTAAAGAAAATAAATGTAATCACTACAGAAAGATATAGAAAAAGAAAAAAAGAAAATATCTTGATCTTGGAGGTTAGAAGGCGAAACAATGAAAATCCCTCCCAGTGAAAATGAATTGAAAACGAAGATAAGGGACTGATCATGTCTTTCCATTTCCATAACTGGAACTTTGAGACATACTTTGCTGGATAAATCTGCAATCTAAATTTGAATCTTCCTTTTAAAAAAATGGTTATCTGGTGTGGTGCTCGTTTTGTTATAATACCCTTAGATTATGTTAATGCTATTAAATGACATTGATATAAAACAGTAAAAATTATTTATACAAAAGTACAAGGATTAATTAAAAATGTATAAATAACACAAAATCTAAAATTAAAGACATATATTTACAATTATCTAAATTTCATTAAAAGAAAATATCATAAAGTGAAATCTGCCAGTAGGCAGTTGCGGACCATATATGACAATGTCAAGGAATTGAGTCAGTTTGTCAATTCAATTTAAAAATTATGAAACCAAACAATTCTATCTATTTCAAATATCACACTAAAGGAAATTACTGAAAGAAGGAGTCTTAAGTAAGAAGTCAGTAAAAGGCTAATGTATTATTTCGATATTTTAATTAATAGAAATATGCATGGATCAAGATTAATTTGATCCTATATTATTATTATTAACTTTATATTACTATTGACATGATCCTATACGTTTAAAGTATTTTAATTTTGGGTTGTGTTATTGAATAAGTAACTTATTAATATGTCTGGTAGACATTTCAGTTTAGGGATATAATGTTTGTGTATACTTCATTGGATTACATCATCCAATAGGCTTTTTACTATTTTGTTAACTATTTTTGATTTTCCTATTGATCAATATACAGTAGTCAATATGGAAACGTAAACAGGAATCATCGAAATTATCGAATTAGTAAGTATCCATAAAGTAATAATACCAATTTCTAAGAAGGATTTTAATGATTGAAAATCCAAATTTGCTCATTTTATTAAACACAAAACAAATTATTGAATAAAATGTATATCAATTAAAAAAAGAAAAAAAAGTAGAAAACCCGAAGTAATAATTTATAACAAGGAGAAAAAAAAAAAGAAATGGATATCTTAAATAAAGATTCAAAACAAAAGTAAAAACCTCAGTAAAACGTTCTATTTCCGAAACAATTCCAACTTAACATGCAGTGCCCAGGTGTCCCGTGACGGATCGTAGAAAAGACGAAATTTGCAATCTAAACAATGAAAGTGAAGAAAAGAAAAATGAAAACAAACCGGGGGTGGCTAGAGAAGTAAAGAAATAAATGTAATCACTACAGAAAGATATAGAAAAAGAAAAAAAAAGAAAAGATCTTGATCTTGGAGGGTTAGAACAAAACAATGAAAATCCTTCCCAGTGAAAAAAAGTGAAAACGAAGATAAGGGACTGATCATGCCTTTCCATTTCCATGGCTGGAACTTGGAGACATATTTGATGGATAAATCTGCAATCTAAATTTGAATTTTCCCTTTTTAAAGAATGGTAATCTGGTTTTGTTTTGAGACCCTTAGATTGTGTTAACAGACACAAGATGATATTAAACGATATCAATTAGATTATTTATACAAACTTTTGTATGATTAATTATAAATGTACCAATAAAACAAAACTAAAATTGAAGATATATATTCAATTACTCTAAATATGAATTCTCATTTTTATTTGTAAGGTATCTGGAATAGTATTCGTTTTTTTTTGAGACACTTAAATGGGCTTAATAGCCGAATGACTAGAGCTCGGTACCACAGGATTATGGTTCAGTGTGTTGCCATGGATGATTGTGGTGGTTTTGGAATCCCACTTTTAAAACATTGGTCTCGGTTTTGTAAGACTGTAGAGCTTGCAGAAACCTATCTTGCAAAAAGAGAAAGTCTCAATTCATGAAATCTGCCAGTAGATGGATGGCCTTGTCCTACCATGATCTGCTGTGCTAGACAATTAATCAGTTTGTTAATTCAGTTTGAAAATTGATGGCAATCTGCATCCATTTCAATATATGAAACAAAGCAATCACTAACATAAGAAATCTTTTCAAACAAAATAAATTAATTTTCAAACAATTTAAAATCCATATAAGTAAAAAAAGAAAACAGGACAATAAAAATTTATACGAAATGAAAAAAAATGAGATATCCTATAAAGAATAAAAGATTCAAAACTAAAGTAAAAATCAGTAAAACGTTCTATTTCGAAACGAAATTTCAACTTAACAGTGCCAGGTCTCGTGACGGATCATAGAAAAGACGAAATATGCAATCTAAACAATAAAGAGAAAAAAAAAAGCTAACCGGGAAGGCTCGAGAAGTAAAAGAAATAAAAGTAATCACTACAAGAAAGATCTAGAAAAGAAAAAGAAAATAAAAGATCTTGATCTTGGAAGGTTAGAAAGGCGAAACAATCAAAATCCCTCCCAGTGAAAATGAAAACGAAGATAAGGGACGAAAACGAGAAGATATTTGATGGATAAATCTGAATCATGCCTTTCCATTTCATTCCTTTTTGAGACTGGAACTTTGAGACATTATTTGATGGATTGATAATATTATGATAATATATGGTTATAAAATTAATATAAAGGTTATATAATTTAATTATAAATGTACAAATCTAAATTTTAAAAATAATATTCCATTGCTTCAATGAAAATCCCTCCCAGTGAAAATTTTGAAGATAAGGGACTTCAGTTTGAAACTCTTGATGGAAAAATCTTCAATGAATCTTCCCTTTTAAAGAATGGTTATCTAGTTTTGTTTTGAAACTCTTAGATCATGTCACAAATTCTATTAAACGACATTAATAAAAAACAATGAAGTTATTTATATAAACGATTATTTTAGAAAAGTGTATGATTAATTAATATGTATAAATAAAATAAAGCTACAAAAGAAATGTATTTCGATTACTCATTTAAATCCTCACTTTTTGGAAAGAGGTTATCTGGAGTGGTGTTCATTTTGTTTGAGAGTCTTAGATTTTGCTAATAGACAGAAGAAGCTTTTAAAAGGATATTGATTACAAGTAATAGAAAAAAAAAATTTTAAGTCAATTCCTACTTTTTTTCACTATATTACAGACTTTATAAATAAGTTTCATTAATTTTTTAAGTTTATCTGGCACCATCTATTGGTAGATATATGCAACTTAAATCTAAAAAAACTAAAATTAATTAATTAAATTTAATTACTGAATTAATATTTGAAAAAACTGTATTATCATCAAGTGTCATCCACTACAAGTTCAAAAAATGTATTTGAACTTGAGTGGATGAATAAAAGTATTTTACTAATGATTGGTAATCTGGAAAAGAAAACAGACACAAGAAACTTTGAAAAGATATTGATAACAAGTAATATAAAAAAAAATTTAAAGTCCATTCCTACTTTTTTTCGATATTACAGAGCTTTATAAATAAGTTTCATTCATTTTTTTAAGTTTATCTGGCACCATCTATTGGTAAGATAACCAATATATGCAACTTAAATCTAAAAAAAAAAAATTAATTAATTAAATTTAATTACTGAATTAATATTTTGAAAAAAAAACTGTATTAACAAAGTGTCATCCACTACAAGTTCAAAAAAAAAATGTATTTTTGAACTTGAGTTGAATGAATAAAAAAAGTATTTTATTAATGATTGAAAATTTGAACAAGATATATATAGGAGAGTGTGAGCTAATAGAAGGAATTTAATGAATATTTATATAAAATTCTAAGATTATTTAAAATTTTATAAATAAAATAAAGTTGAAAAGATACGTATTACTATTATTCTACATTTGAATCCGCATTTTTGTAAAAAAGTTATCTGGAGTGGTGCTCGTTTTGTTTTGAGACTCTCAGATTATATTAGTATACTAGATGCTATTAAATTATGTTGCTGAAAAGAAAATGAGCATATTTACACAAAGGCTTATGATTGAAAGAAACAAAACTAAATTTAAAGATATATATTCTAATTATTCTAAATTTAATTTGCCAGTTTTTGGAAAAAGGTTATCTGGAGATTTGGTCATTTTGTTTAGAGACTCTTAGATTATGTTTATGACATAAGTTGAGATTAAGTAATTAACGTGTTTATGTTAAGTTTAGTTTTAAATATCAAATAAAGCAAAGCGAATGTGTATGAATATTGTAATAATTAAATCAGCTAATTATTTTTAAAATAAATTTTTTTTAACTATATGCGTTTTTTTTTTGCGGACAGTTTATTGTTGTTAATGCTTTTAAAATAAATTCTCATGTAAATACATTAATTCAGTTGTATCTAACGTTTTATAAAAAGTTACAAAAATTATACCTAAACTCACAACTGTCACTGTAATGTAAATTCATATCATATGCCTAAAATTTGGGAATTATATTTTTCCTTTTATCGAGAAAAGGAAACACCGAAACACGTTTCATTTGAAGACAAAAAATAACTTTTCCACGAGTATTCGTTAAATGTTAATTTTATTTGCTGTATACTTAGCTACAAAGTATACTACTCTGAAAACATTGAAATCAATGACTTCCACGAATGTAGTTTTAAATAAGGTTATCAAAGAGCACTGAAATGAATATTTTAAAAATAAATTTTTTTCTTCCGTTTTACTTTCAAGCCCTGCTTAAGAACAAAAAGATTTGCTTTCTGCCATATCCATTTCAGGAAATGGAAGAACCATGTCCAAACTGGATAATGAGCCCTTTAGGTTGTACAAGATGAATCTTTGGCAGATGTTGAATTTGAATTGAATTATTTCCTTTCAAATATATGAGTGAAATAAGCCTAAGGCGTTTCGGATTTAATTTTTATAATGTTTATTAAAATTCGTACTTCATTTAATCTTTAATTTTAATTAAGATCTTTATTTATTTACTCTAATGGAGAAATTTTTCATTTTGTTAAAGGAAAACAATATGTAAAAACCGACAATTTTCAGATCTTTCATCAAATTTATGTCTTTTAGAGAAAGTCTAATTAATTTCCACGTAACTTAAAGCAAATTGCTTAAACAAATAAAACATAATTGTAATCAAATTATAATCAAGCTTCAAAAAAAAGAAAAATTAATTAGTTTGGAAGACTTAATTTTGTAGTATCACCTTCATTTTTATGTTTAAAATATTAACTTACATTATTCGATTAGAAAATATTACTTGTCTTTTATTTTTCAAATAAAAATTGAAAGTTTTAATTAAAACTAAAATTTAGATATTATTATTTTTCATCGATTCATAACAATTAAAGTAATTTATGAATGTTTAACATCTTTTACATATGTCAAAATGTATTTATTATTTTGACATATGTTAAAATATAATCAGCAATGAAAAATAATACTTAGTTTCAAGGGAATACTACAATTTTCTATAAGATAAATGCAAATTAAGATAAATTTCTGCAATTAATGTTTTATAATTTAGGCTTATTCTCATTTGAAATATTTTACAACTTCAAGTAAACCCATTTATATCCTTTGCAAAAATCTTTGTTTTTTTACTTTTATAATGTAATTTGTAATAAGAATTATAATTTTGTTTAATACTTTCCAAGATGTTAAATAAAGCTTTGTCAGCAAATGAAATATTTTTTGTATAATTTATTTCAGATAGTTTTTGGTAATTTGGAATGTGTTTTAATTACTTTCTAAATATTCCTAGACAAATAACTAATGTATAATAGACAGGCATTTCAAATTTAAATTAGATAATAAGCAAGTTTTTGTTCAGTTTATTGATTATTTAAAAATATAAATTATTTTATCAATTACTTTATAAGCGACTTTCTGTGATACTCTGTTAAATTGTAACACGTAAATTTATACTGCAACCGTGCTTTCTCCTACACACTGCAAAAGCGCCCCTGTAGAGTTCAGGAGAAATGATTAGTTGGCCTCGAGAATCTCATCCGAGAGGAAAATACTGCACAATCTGCTCTCTCCCTGGGAAACGATTATTTGTAACATCTCATCCCGACAGGAACTATATTTAGAACAATCAAATGTAACAGTTGGCAAACAGATTCTCATTAAGAGAGAAAGTATATTTCGCGTATCCAGCGCGTACTTGAGTACCTTATTTTTGACTTATTCGTGGAATGTTTCCCCAATTCTATAGGTATATATCTTTAAATGTGTTAAATATTGTCTGTCTCTAATTATTTGCATGTTGTGTTTGTATGTGCGTAAATGAAGCAGTGAGTCTTCAACTTATATCTCAAGTTTAAAACACAATCACAACCACACAACCACACCAACTTTTCTAATAATTACAATTCAGCTGCACAACCCACAACACTCCAATACCAACATCAAATATTTTGAGGAGGTAATGAGAAATTAATTTAAATTTAATATATTTCTTTATACAATTCCATATTTTTGTAATTTTTCTTTAATAATCTTTTCTTTAATACTGAATTTTCTAATATACAAATGCAAAATCAAATAACACAAAATTTAAAAATTGTTAATTTAAATTTCTATACAGCTCTGTTTAATTAAATCATATAAGTTTATACCAGCATCAAAAATTTTAAAAGAAGAGGTCAAACATATATTTTACTTTTCTAATATGTTTGCTTTACAATTTCGTGTTTTATAATTTTTTTTTTTATAAAACTATATATATAAATAAAAAAAAGGCTATTGTTATAGATGTACAAGCACCCAAGCAAAATTAATAAAACTACATGATAAGTCCTCCTTCTAAATGTTTACGTTTTTGCTTCTCCTTATTTCTTTGATTAGACTATTTACGCAGATTGAATTTTCCTTTTTTTCTTTTCCCAGGTATTACTTTCTAAAAACAGAAGATTATGTTTTTTATTATTCATTCATAAAAAAGAAGCTTAATACAGTTAGAGGAATTTTTTCATCACTTCCCATAATACCCCAAGCATTGCATTCATCTCTAAAGAGATTAGAACTGCGAAAATAAAAAAAACCATAAAGTTATATTTCAGGACGATGGAAGCTTTTTCCCATCCAGTAAATTTTTATAAATGGAGCTACAATCTAAGTATCTTATTGAAGAGATTTGGGCTTCTAAAAAAAAAAAAAAAAAAACAAAAAATTAAACAGCCCAAGCTCATTTCTTATTATTGATGACATTAGTAACATCAAACACCTAATTCTGCTAAGTACTTTTGAATGCATGGAATAAAATGTATAATCAAAGCTACTAAATAAGTGAATACCTGTCGACACTAGTATAACTGTCAAATTGAAGGCATTAAATATTATAAAAGAGATTCTTTAAATATTCTTACTGCTGGAATTTAAAGTACTAATTGGAGACGAGATTAGTATAACGACATTGGAAGAGAAGTTAAGTACGTACGTATGTTGTACGAACATTTTCAATCATGCATTTAATATGCTAGGATGTAAACTACCCTAATCTTTTTTTGTATATGCATAGAAATAAATTTTTCAGTTAGTGAATAATTCTTTATTTAACTGCTTGCTAAAATAAACATTTAAGATATTAGTTTTTGTGTTTTCTTGTTTATAATCCGTTTATCGTGATGTTTACTTTATCGTTCTTATTAAATATTCAACGGAATTTATTTTCTAATTAAGTGTGAAATTCTAGAACTCATTTCCATTAAAAGACAAAAAAGGGATAAGGTCAGCTTATTCAAGGAAACACTAGATAAGAGCAAATAGCACTCGGTGATTTAAATAAATAACATGACATAATAAATATTATTTATTACATTCACTAAAATAATAATTTAATTTAAAATATTTATTAGAATATATTTAATTATAAGAGCTGATTTAATAAGCAATTTTATTTAATATCATAATTTACTTTTCAAATATTCATGGGTGTAATTAAATATTTTCAATTATTTATCACAAACCAAATATCACATGCCAAAATAGAAGTCTTTCTGAAAAGTTATCTCTATTGGTTTGAACATACTTGAGTAATTTCTGTAGCAATTTAATTTTCTGTTTTCAAAACTCTCATTGAAATAAATATTGTATGCATACATAAATAGATTTATATTATTAATAAATAACATAAATTATTCTTTAATGCGTAATAATAATAATAATTCATGAATTATTTAAAATAATATTAAAATATTTTTGTTTCATATAAAAAATTTAGATTTTTGTCATAAAAACATTAATTTTAGGAAAAAAAAAATTAATTTCCCTTAAATAAATCGCATCATAAATATTTTATGTTTTTTATTGGTAAAGATAATTCAATATTTCACATAACCTTTTTGCTGATGCTTTGATAAAATAAAGATTAAATTCTCTGTAACCTTCATGTCATTGCATTAAATTATTTGAGTATGACAAGGTAAGAATTTATTCATTTTCCCTCTCCACCTTAATATTTTGCATAACCAGATGTACATGTAGAATTAAAATGCATTTCTTGCATTAATATATAAGTGTTTTAAAGATATAATTTAATGAAGAAATCATTTTTGCATTTGAAAGATATCTAAAGAAGGATGGAGAAGTGTGTAATAAATTCAAATTTTTTCTCGTAAATTTCAAGTTTAAGTTAATTTTTAAATGGTATCTGTCTAAAAAAAATAAAAAATATCCAGATGCTAAAAAATATTCAGATTTATTATAATGTCTAATATATTCTGACGCACATTTAATTAAAATATAAAAAAAAAAAATATCGCCATGCTCACTCTATAAATTGCTATTATAAATTGTTTGTGTATAATTATTTTTAAAGAAAAATTGAATTTTGGATTTTCTACTACCACATTCATATAAGCGTAGAGCGTAGTCATCTTTGAAGTCCTCTAAAAAAAATTTCTAATTCATTCTGCTATCAAACAATATTATTGAACAACGAAGTCAATTGCATGATTAGTCTAGTCAGTCCGATTCGATTTTCATAATTTTAGAAATTAGAAACCATTATTCAAAAATAGTTTAATGTTGTTTATACTCCTAATGCAGCTGTGGTCATACAGGTAGTTAATCCTTGTGCCATAAGCAAGGGCTGCACTGCTGCTACTCATTTAGCACTACCCATAGGGCACGTGTAGTTTTAAGATATGTTAAGTGATATGATACCCCCCAGCGCTCTACTATCCTATTAGGACAGGGACCTGCGGTTTAAAGTGGATTCGAACCACTACAAACATCCATGGCACAGCCGGGATTCGAACACGATACCTGTGGTATCGAGTGCCAGAAACGTTAGCCACTCGGCGATTATGCCCCCAAAATAGTTTAATAAATATCATACATCGATAATATAATTAATTAGTTAAGGAAAACATTCTGCTACTCTCCTTTTTTAGTGAAAAAAAAAAAATATAAATATTCAAATTTCTTATAATATCTAAAATATTATTATACCCAC
Source organism: Caerostris extrusa (assembly GCA_021605095.1). NCBI lineage: Eukaryota > Metazoa > Arthropoda > Arachnida > Araneae > Araneidae > Caerostris > Caerostris extrusa. The sequence goes on along the minus strand of BPLR01007188.1, from coordinate 19,799 downwards.
TAATTAACACATAAAAAAAAATATACCACCATTCTCACTATATAAGAAATATTATAATTTGTTTGTATATAATTACTTCGATGAAAAACTTTACAAGTAACTATCAGTACTTTAAATAAATTATAGCCAATGGATTTTCTACTACCACACTCATATGAGAGCGTAGTCATTTTCAAAGTGCTCTAAAAATTGCTATTCCCCTCTGTTGTCGAGGTAACGTTGAACCAACGCAGTCCAATTGTATGGATTGATATGATTCATTTCTTCAAGATTTTGCGAATTAGAAACAATTATTTAATCAACAGTTCAATAAATATCATATATCGAGAAGTTAGTTTTAGCTATGACAAAATAGTCTTCCACTCTCCTTTTCTTAATGAAAAAAAAATAGCATTCCTTACCTTTTAAGAAATTTAAATATTTTGGCAACTTCTGATAGCGACTAATACACATTTAATCAAAAGTTTTTGATTGATTCCTAGAATCCTGCATTATTATAAATTACTTTAATATAAAACTATTCCTCAAATTATTTACAAAAAACTTTTAAGTCCATCAATAATTAAAATATGTACTCGTGATGTGTTATTCAATGAATTATACGTCGATCCTGTAAATCTTTCTTACTTTACCTTATTTGGTGCTTACAATGTAAGCACCAAATGAGTTTTTAGTTATAACATGTATTGTATATGATACATAACCATTACATTAGTAACGATGTACATTTCTATATTAAATAAAAAATTTAATTTCTATGCATAATAAGTCATGTCAAAATACTTTTAATTAAGTATTTGAGCAAAACCTCACAACAACTAGCACCTAAACGGAGTCAATGAGTATAGAATGCATACATTGTGAACACTAGATGAGTTTTTAGTTGTAACATATATTGAATATAACGCATAACCATAATATTAGTAACGCGTACATTTCTATATTAAATAAACTACCAATTAGTTTCATAAAATTTAATTTCTATACACAATAAGAAATGTCAAAATACATTTAATTAAACATTTGAGTGAAACCTTATAACAACAGCCTCCCAAACCCAAAGTTCTTCATTGACACCGGAGTCTTGTGACAGCCCTGTCCTTAAATGCTGCCTAGGCCCCACGTTCCATGTAAAGAGATCAATTCGGCTTCCTCTCGCTCTGACAGTGTTCTTTTTATACATTTGATAGATAGCTTCTGGGAAAAACCCCACTTCCATTGACTGTCAAGGGGATTTATCAGTCCAGAAGAATCCCTAGTTTAACACACAGACAGTATCCACAGTCAGGATGAAAGTACACGTATATCATACAAAGAGATAGAGGCAGTAAATTTCCCCCCAGGGCTACAAAATTCCATGACTCCGTGGCAAGTTTAATACGCCACGCATTGTTAGAGCTGTCAACAATGCACAATACGTGCTGTGTCTTCGGTAGTGTCTTCTTCATTTGTAATGTCGTGCCGTATTTTATCAGCAACGCTAAGCGTTTTATTCAATTTATGAGGCGCATGGGATCATAGCAGTTGAAAAATGTTTCCTTGTAAATATTTTAATGTGAATTCGATATTTTTCATTTCATTTTTTATTTATAGGATGGAATGAAGAAGAAAATCCAATCTTACATATCGTGTCAATGACTGAATATTATTTGATAAATGACAGTAAAAAAAAAAATTCAATGTATACAAATTTAACGCTTTTCTTACTATTGATTAACTTTTTTATTATTTCCTTATTCTATTTTTTGTGTTCAAAAACCCCACTTGTTAAAATAATGTTTGATTTTAAACATGCAGAAAATTATAACTTTTAATTCGATAATCGATAATTAAATTGAAATTTCGATGTCCTAGCTTATTATGATTTCATATATTCCTCGAAAAATATATATTCCTGTGATACAGAATAGTATACAATAATAAAAGTTTTAGGTTGCTATTTTCTCAATAATTATTAATTAAATTTGTAATTTTTTCGTTCAATATATATATTTAATTATAAGTCAAAACACGACGTCTACTTTCTTAGAAAATAAAGAATACATGAGTTTAAGTATATAATTTTATTTGTTTACATTTCTGAGAATGTGGCTACATTACAAAGGTACAATTATAATTTGCAAGTAAAATCAATGTATTTCGCAGAAATTGCATAGTTACTATATTACAGGAAAGTAAGACTAGTTCCTAGAAATATGTCAATAGAATTATATGTATTTTTAGAATAAATCAAAATAAAAAAATAAATCTAAGGAAATATATTATATGTTGGCAATAGTTCTTTATTGCAACAGAAGACTTTCTTATATTAGGTTTATATATTAAAAATATATAATCCTTGTATTCAAAAGTATTCTGAAAGTTACTAAAAAATCTATTTCATGATATTTGAGATTATTTCTATTGGTAATTCCATATTAACGTAAATTATTCTTTTATTTATTTATAATCATTAACACAAGTTGCGCAATTTAATCCGTAGAAATCGCTGGTTTCTATAGCAGCTTGCAAAAGTAATGCTTTTAAGTTTTAGTGAGCAAGATCCGTGAAATTAAATTTTTATCTAAATATTTTTTTCATTATTCTTTTTTTTACAGATGTCGATGGGGAAGAGTTCATTTAAACGGACAAAGAAAAATCTTTGAATATTTAATATGACGGGATGTCTAGCATTGTTTAGTTGTTCATATGCAAGCCTTAAAAATAAGACAACGGGCTTCATAACCTTATAGGCTCCATAACCCTAGATAAAATGATGAGTGTTCAGTATACTGACAATGCATTTTAGAGACATGCGGAGTAACCTGCGGAGTGCGGGAGGACATGCGGGGTCCACCTCAAACCACAATGCCAAGTGAAGAACTGATACAATGATGAATAGTGCAAACATTTTATAACTTGTTGCCAAGGTATCCTCAGGCACTGTTACAACCATCGTGATAAGAGGCAGAATCATGGTCTATAACGACAACATCGCGTTATTTGTTTGTCTATGTCCTGTACTCATCGTACCTTTGCAGATACAGACGCCAGTGGTCTACATCAAGTCTGAAATTTCCTTATGCTGCAAATGATGTAGAATGGTACGTGCTCACACAGTGTCGTATAACAAGATTCTGCTCCAATTTCTTCCGCTATACTTTCTGATTTTGCAGTGTGAGGAATGTTCACAATATGTCTTTCCGGTGTGTGATTGTAAGAACCTGATAGGTACAAGCTTATGATAGTGCATCAATCCATTATATATCATCACCATTGTGTGCTTGATTATGTCTTACAGTACCAATATCTCGCAAACTCTACAAGATCCATTTCTTTTTCTGTGAAACTCACAAATATGCTTGATTAAAACTCATTTTCTACCAGCCATACTAAAGCTTACCACTCAAAAAAACCGCAAAAAAAAAAAAAAAAAAAAAAAAAAAAAAAACAACCCGCAATTCAAATACTAAAAACATTTTTTTCACTTTACAGTTATGTGCATATGTGCTACAATGCTAATCATTGGAGTACATCAAGGTATTAATCATTAGTAAATTATCAAGGTTTTCGTATGATATAAATTTCACACATTTTGAATTTTACCTTTATGGAGCTGAATTTCGGATGTCTATAGTATATTTAATATTAACACCGAATTTATTGCTTTTTCCTCCATTATATTAAATACTTACATTATTTTTTGCTCACCATTTGGGTTAACTATTTTATAAGGAGCTAATTTTTTCATAATAAATTTATTTTATACGACAAACTGCTTTAACGAATGTGTCCTACCTACTCGTGACTCTGTAGTAACGAGCACTGCTGGTGAGCATTAGGGGGAGGTGCAATCCGTTGAAATCATTGTTGTAGACACTATTTAAAAAAACAGGATACTTGTTAGAGTTTGTGATGTTCAGCATCTTGTTTCGATAAACAGACTATCTGTTGAGAGTTTTCTGGGTTTTTCTCCTACGATACGCAAATGTGGGATAAAAGTCCTCCTGGAAGGCGATGCCCTCCTTCTTCAGCGACTCTGTGGCAAATACAGATTTCTACCTACGGGTAATCCATCCCAACAGAAGATGCCCCATTTCCATCCATCCATGTGTATACTATTCACATGGCTATTGATTAGATAGGGCTATTCATTCACATGGCTATTAGCTACATGCAGACACGCCATGTGTAGATTATTCTTCAAAGCGTAGACTATACACTTGTCCTGCTCTGCCGGACACTAGATTAGTCACTACAACAAAACGAACGTGTCCCTAACAGATCTATCCTTTTACCATAAAACATACTTACCTAATTACTTCAAGTAAAAAAAGCCATATAGCTTAAGGTTTAAATATTTCTCACTACTAAAAATATTATAAAAAACATAGACCAACTTAGTACGTATAACAAAAGTAAATTATGCGTGGTTAAAATTATTTTGAAATTTACTTACAAAAATATGTTTATTTTATTCTAATGACTCATATTTTGTGAATAAATTACTAGGCTCAAATTTAATGCACTTATAACGCGAATAATTACTTCAGTTCATTTATTATCATTGCTTTTAAAACTTTAAACGAAGAGTTCGTTAAACGAAATCTACAAAAATATCAAATTGCATTTATGAAATTAAGCCTTGGTAATCTCTAATCAGAGATTACATCTGATTATCCGTTGTCGGGTTTCATCAGTAAGGGAGTAAGTCAGTTGATGAATGTGCTAGATAGTTAATTTAAGTTTCATAATCCTCAATCGTTAAGAAATATTTTTGTATCATAAGGAAGGAACTAGTGATTATGCTCCATATTTATACACATACCACGCACAATTTCCAACATAAAATAGAGTTTTTAAGAAAATACCCTTAAGTGAAATTCCCCCCCCAAAAAAAAAAAAAAATATGAAAATTGAGGTAAATGTTTGCGTTTGTTGGCTAGATGACATGGCATGCGTTAGTACTTTTTAGTCCTCAGTACTTTAAAACAAGAGCAGAATATGCAGAATAGAAGAGTGGGGTGTGCAGAATATTTTGCATTGACAGTTTTTCAATTTTTTTTTTTCCTTTCCGAAACGAAAAATGAGAAGTAATTATTTTAAATAAGTAGCTCATCACCATAATTGGCGCAACAGCCCCATCGTGGACTAAGGGCGTCTGCCTACAGGCAGATTTCGAGACTGGTGATGTTTTCATTTTGCAAGGTAGAGTTATCAGCCAATAAGCAGCTACTCCTAGAAACAGCTGGCGGCTGATAGCCAATTGGCTAGCGCTCTGGCCATTCGTACCACAGATTCCAGGTTCGAATTCTGGCGGTGGCATGGATGTTTGTGAGGGCGGAATCAACGTTATCATAGCGGAATCAACGTTAATCTGTAGGTAGCTGTCTAATTAGAATAAAGAGTGAAACAAAATGACAAACCAAGGAGAACTAGACAAAATAGAGCGACAAACCAAACCAAAACAAGAAACTATTATTTCTCTTTTCCCTTTTGTGAATGCAATATAAAACACTTTTTGATGCTCTACGGGTAACTCGGAATTTACTATTTGTTTGTATCTGAAGCTAGCAATAACCTGATAGTCAAATGCTTACCATTAATAAAAAATAATCAAAATAAAAGTTTATTTGAAATCATTTATCACATGGAAACCAATGGATACCAATTATTTGCTTAAATTGTTTAGAGATTGGAACTGATTCAAATATGAATGTCATTACAGCATACATTGACACACAAATGACATTCACATATGAATGTCATTTGTTCATCAGCGCTGTAATGAATGTCATTACAGCTGATGACCAAAAGGGTGTAAATGTAAAGCAAGTAAGATAGAAATGAGAATTAATTAAAACTCACTTTTAAGCAAATATAAGTTATGGTGTGATTTTAGATTTGATGTTTTATAATTTATTACTGATTTGCAGATTTTGCATTGATAGAAAGTAAAGATATTTTAGCATTGCTTCATGTTACAACATTAAAAGTATTAATTTAAGAAGCATAACGGTTCATTTTTAAACACATTAAATCCGTTTTGGTTAAAATGATTAACGTCGTTAATTGTTATTATTTTCGAATAAATGGTTAACTTAGTTAAACGTCATTAATTTTGTTAAAATAATATTTTCGTAAAAATGAATGAATTTTTTTTTTTTGATGATTAACAAAAAAAATCTATTTAATTTTAATATGATTTAACAGAGCAATAATGCTTATATAGCAATAATGGTATACTTATTGCTATACTTATTATTATTAAGTTAATAAGCCAATAATGCAAATTAATAAAAAATACCGTTTGTTTTTTCTAAATACCAATTTAAAAGCCAAAGTAAATTATCTTTCATCAAAAAATGAAATAATTTTAAATTAAATTAAACTAAATTATCTATTATTTCTATTTAACTCCAATGCTAAAATTTACTTTTATTAAACATTATATTGCATCTATTATATTTATATTATAATTTAGTTTTTTTCTTATCACACACAAAAACTCAATTAAAAATAAATTATGGTATCTCTAAGATCTTGAATCTCTAAAAGATACTGACTTCAGAATAAAATGTTAAATTTTAGTGCTAACTTTCAGAAACAAATTGTTATGTAAAATATTATTCAAATAAGCATAAAAACCTACTTTTCTTTTTAACTTAACTTTTCTTTTGGCACTTAAACAAAACTTTCAAATAACTTTTGTTTTCATAAATTTACAACTTTGTTTTTATACTAACAAATCTATCTTATGTGAAATGAAATAAGATCGGCTTGGCCTTTCAACGTTTTTTTTTTCCTTCCGTTCCTTGAAGCCTAAAAGATAATTTATTGATATCCCTCTATTCCTAGGAGATTAATAATTTTAACTGAAAAAGTAACCATCGCAGAAGCTATTGAATAATACTACTTCAAAGTAATGTACTGCCAAATCTTTAGACAGTTCAGCGACAGGAAATTTTAACTGGTTTCTCTTGTGTGATATATTTGAAAATGCAAAATATTTTAAGACGGATCGCAATTTTGTTTTAACTATATAAACATTGATATCAAATATATATATATAAAAAACTAAAGTAGGTGATGCCTATCTTTTTTTTTGTTTTGAATGGCGAGGAGTACATACATATAAACAAATATGTCAAAGAAAGAAAAAAAAGCATCAAATCAGAGTAGAAGAAGAAAAGACTGAAGTCATGACCCCATGAGTTCTCTGGCACACCAATATCTTGCAATGTCATTGTCAGTACACCAATATCTTGCAACATTGCAGGTGTTTCCTATTCATAGGCTCTTTCAATACACAAAGACGACAGTGGGGATGATCATATACACCTATACGATGTAAGTGCTCATCCAGCCATGTCTTGTTATAAGTGTGAGAAGAGCTACTGCATTTCGGCTAGGTTTGTCTGGTATTGCATCTCATTTTCATAATGTTTTTTGTCTATAGTTTTACATGATAGTACGACGTTATAGAAAATTTTGATTGAAACATTTTTTTCCCCGTAGATATCGCAGTGGCTTGGTATCCTCTGGACCGAAGAGGAAACGCTTTATACAGGTAACTGGTCTACTAATTTTGGCATGGGTAATACTTAATCTTGAACTTATTTTTTAATTATTTTCATCACTTCCATAAATTTGTTAATACTTTAAACCATTTTATTCATTTGTGATGAAGATATTTCTTAAACCAGTTTTCAGTCCTCGCAAATTACTGTTATTTATTATCATATACATCTGCCTGAAAAAAAAATATATATAAGAACATAATCTCTTCATGATTAAGCATATTCGTTTCAGTTCTAAATGGATCCATTGGAAAAATTGCTTTTATTCACTAAACCTGTCCCTTTGTCATATGACTTATATCCTGAAGACAGAGACGACGCTATAATATTACACAAAGTCATAATTAATGCTCATATCCTGTTTAAAAGAGGATATATGGAATAGATATGCTTATTTTAAATTACTCAACATAGGGTGTCCTTTAAACTCAGGTCTTTCCAGTCGAGATTTGTGAGAAGTTTTTGAATTACCTAAATCTAAATGCTCCAGTTCAAAATTCTAATATACTTATTGACCAAGCTGAGTCACCGTTCTAGTCTTTGGTACCCCAGGCTGCAAGTTCGAATTCTGGCCGTAGCACGGATGTTTGTTAGTGGTTCGGAATCCACGTTAAACTGTAGGTCCCCAACTAATTAGTCCTCGTGTGCTCAAGATCACCGCACAGCATAACGAGGTCACACAGCTGTTTTTTATGCAATAAAGCAAGGTAAATTTGAATACTCACGTTTTAGTAAAAGATTATCTGGAGTAATGCTCATTTTGTTTTGAGACTTTTAGATTATGTTAATTGACACAAGATGCTATTAAATGATATTGATAAAAACAACTCATTGGTTTTATCAATATTATCATTTATACAAAAGTGTATCGTGACCATAAAGTGACAAACCAAACTAAACCTCTGGAGGAGTATTTGGAAATACCTACAATTTCAAACTGGATGAAAATAAAAAAAACCACTAGATATTATTCTGAAAACAAGTGTCTTGACACAGTTGGACAATAATTTAAAATGTTTATTATTATACCCATTTATTTTTCTGTATTCATTTTTAAATAAATTGGTACATCAGTTTTGTTTATAAACAAATCAAAGTATAAATAAGTACCTTGACACAGTTCGACATTAATTTATGTGTAGATAAAAACATTTATTATTATACTTATTTATTTTTCTACATGCACTTTTAAAAAATTGATACATCAATTTTGCTTATAAAAATCAAAGTGTTAATTGTTTCTATAAAGAATCAGTTTACAGTTTACCCAGATAAACTATCATAAAAGGTTTGAAGTGTTAACTTTTTTATTATTATTACTTCTTGCAGCACACACCTCTCCAAAACTGTCTAATACTTTAAACAAATCGATCATTCGTGGCTAATATCTTCCACAAAGAAGTCTCGAAACTGTTGTATCCCACATTCCCGTATGTCTTCCTCCGAAAACAATATAATGGTCCAACTCCCTATCCTCCCGATACATCAATTTTGCTTATAAACAAATCAAAGTGCTAATTGCTTTACTAAAAAGAAAATTACAATTATTTAGCATAAACTCATATAAAAGATTTGTAGTATAAACTTTTATTAAAACCGTGTAATACTTTAAACAAACCAACCATTCGTGGTTAATATCTTCAACAAAGAAGTCTCCAAACTATTGTGTCCTACATTCCCGTACGTCTCCCTTCGAAAACAATATAATGGTCCAAATCCCTTCCGGATTAAATATATTTGTATCATGTCCAAATGGATCCAACGGAACGAATAACACTTGTTCACTGAATCTCACCGCATGAGATTTGACTTAAATCCTAAGGTCAATAGAAGTCTAATGACCGAAACGACGCCATGGACCTCTCACATCATGCGGAGATTACTATAATCACTCGTATCCCGGCTTAAAGCGGGTGAGTTGAATAGATTGCAGCGATCATTTACGCCAAGGTGCCCGCCAACCCCTGCGCCCCCAAATCCGTGCCCAAATCGTTGTTCCCATTGGCTTTATCGAATATTTAAGAGCCCTCCATGCGATAAATGGCTTGCATTTATGAGCTTTAAATATTTGATGACGGCGGAAATTACGCGTAACAGCTCGGGGCCTCCGAGATTTCTGCAGCTGGAATTAAACGTTAATAAATACTTTAGAGTCGCGATTTGATGGCGGAATTTCTCTGGGCGTGCGTCGTCGGATGTGGGAATTTTAGAAGCTTCGGGATTAATCAGGAAGAAGGTGTCTGGCTTGATTATTAATTTTCGGGGCTCAGGGTGGTTGTCGATTTTAGTGACCTGCGTCCGCCTAGTCTTTAACGGCTCAGGCAGATTGTGTAGTGATTAATGGATTTGTTATGCAGAGAAATAATTTCAAAGCCACAATTCTGCGTTTTAATTAAAACCCATTCTTAAGTTTGGTTAAGTTGTTTGTTAGTTGCAATAGAGTTTTCTTTTTAATAATGAATCATAGAGATGATATTTTTACAGCCCAAGCAGATTGTGTGGTGATTAATAGATTTGTTACGCAGGAAAATAATTTTATGGGAAAACTTTATGGTTACGATTTCTTCACCATGTACTGCTTAAACAAATTGATACATCAAATTTGCTTAGAAACATATCAAAGTGTTAATTGTCTCTATAAAGAAGCAAATTTACAATTTTCAACGATAAAGTGTTATAAAAGATTTGCAGCATAAACTTTCATTAACCTTTCGCAAAACTGTCTAATACTTTAAACAAACCAACCATTCGTGGCTAATATCTTCCACAAAAGTCTCCAAACTATTGTGTCCCACATTCCCGTACGTCTCCCTCCGAAAACAATATAATGGTCCAAATCCCTTCTGATTAAATATATTTGTATCATGTCCAAATGGATCCAACGGAACGAATAACACTTGTTCACTGAATCTCACCCCATGCGATTTGACTTAAATCCTAAGATCAATAGAAGTCTAATGACCGAAACAACGCCATGGACCTCTCACATCATGAGGAGATTAGTATAATCACTCGTATCCCGGCTGAAACTGGGTGAGTTGAATAGATTGCAGCGATCATTTACGCTAAGGTGCCGCCAACCCTGCGCCCCAAATCGTTGTTCCCATTGGCTTTATGGAATATTTAAGCGCCCTCCATGCGATAGATGGCTTTGTATTTATGAGCTTTAAATATTTGATGACGGCGGAAATTACGCGTGACAGCTCCGGGGCCTCCGAGATTTCTGCAGCTGGAATTAAATGTTAATAAATATTTTAGAGTCGCGATTTGCTGGTGGTGGAATTTCTCTGGGAGTGCGTCGTCGGATGTGGGAATTTTAGAAGCTTCGGGATTAATCAGGAAGAAGGTGTCTGGCTTCTTGATTATTAATTTTCGGGGCTCAGGCAGGTTGTCGATTTCGGTGTCCTGCATCCCCTGGTCTTTTTACGGCTCAAGCAGATTGTGCAGTGATTAATGGATTTGTTATGCAGAGAAATAATTTCAAAGCCACAATTCTGCGTTTTATTTAAAACCCATTTCTTAAGTTTGGTTAAGTTGTTTGTTAGTTGCAATAGAGTTTTCTTTTTTAATAATAATGAATCATAGAGATGATATTTTTACAGCCCAAGTAGATTGTGCGGTGATTAATAGATTTGTTACGCAGGGAAAATAATTTTTATGGAAAACTTTATGGTTTAAGAGATTTTCACCATGTACTGCTTAAACAAATTGATACATCAAATTTAGCTTAGAAACATATCAAAGTGTTAATTGTCTCTATAAAAAGAAGCAATTTACAATTTTCAACGATAAAAGTGTTATAAAGATTTGCAGCATAAACTTTCATTAACCTTTCGCAAAACTGTCTAATACTTTAAACAAACCAACCATTCGTGGCTAATATCTTCCACAAAAGTCTCCAAACTATTGTGTCCCACATTCCCGTACGTCTCCCTCCGAAAACAATATAATGGTCCAAATTCCTTCTGGATTAAATATATTTGTATCATGTCCAAATGGATCCAACGGAACGAATAACACTTGTTCACTGAATCTCACCCCATGCGATTTGACTTAAATCCCAAGATCAATAGAAAGTCTAATGACCGAAACAACGCCATGGACCTCTCACATCATGAGGAGATTAGTATAATCACTCGTATCCCGGCTGAAACTGGGTGAGTTGAATAGATTGCAGCGATCATTTACGCCAAGGTGCCGCCAACCCCTGCGCCCCAAATCGTTGTTCCCCCATTGGCTTTATGGAATATTTAAGCGCCCCTCCATGCGATAGATGGCTTGTATTTATGAGCTTTAAATATTTGATGATGGCGGAAATTACGCGTGACAGCTCGGGGCCTCCGAGATTTCTGCAGCTGGAATTAAACGTTAATAAATATTTAGAGTCGCGATTTGCTGGTGGTGGAATTTCTCTGGGAGTGCGTCGTCGGATGTGGGAATTTTAGAAGCTTCGGGATTAATCAGGAAGAAGGTGTCTGGCTTGATTATTAATTTTCGGGGCTCAGGCAGGTTGTCGATTTCGGTGTCCTGCATCCCCCTGGTCTTTTACGGCTCAAGCAGATTGTGCAGTGATTAATGGATTTGTTATGCTGCGAAATAATTTTAGGGCACAATTCTGCGTTATAATTAAAACCAATTCTTAAGTTTGGCTAGGTTGTTTGTTAGTTACAATGCAATTTTCTTTTTAATAATGGATCATCGAGATAATATTTATAAAGATCGTACTTTAACTGTTACTGTAATACGTAACCTAATAACTTTAGTGAGTTTATTATTTTAAAGTGATTGCATTCAATTGTGTTTTTTTCTTTTGCGTCTAATGGAAAATTTGCAGTTTGCTAACATTTTTGACTGATTAAAAACATATGCCAGGATTTTTACATGCTTAAAGAATCATCACGATAACTGACTCGTCACCCAGACTTGGCCTTCTTTAAAAGATGCAGCCTGGCTTTCTCCTCTTGGCCGAGGACCTCCAGTTTTGATCTTATTAACATTAAAATCAGAGTTTAAATAGTCGACCCATCTCCTTTTCGGTCTTCCCCTGTCGTTGTCCAAAAGGGATTACATTGAAAACTTTCAGACCACCTCTATCACTTTCCTTTTCCCTTTCTCTATCACATTATTATCTGTACTTCCTATCTGTCATTCCAATGGCAATTCTTAGTTTAAAAGCTTCCGAGTTTCAAGGAAGCAATAATTGTAAAGTTTTAAAATGATTTAATTTTTATTGATACCTCTACTAAAAAATTACATCATATTTTAATATTTACAATGACTTCTATGTTCTAACCATGTAGGTTATAAGATTTTATGAGTAATCATTTTGTCGTTTCTCACAATTGTATTTTTGTGTCGTTAGTTGCAAACTTTTGTATTATTTTTCTGATTGTAATATAACTATATTCTTCGTCATTGGCGCAACAGCCCCATGGTGGGCCAAGGTCGTCTGCTTGCTGGCAAATTTCGAGACTGGAGATGTTTTCTTTTTTATGGGATAGGGTTTTTAGCCCTGCGTCCAACAGTCATATTAGATTGGGACCTTGGATTCGAACCACTACAAACATTCATGGCGCCGACGGAATTCGAACCCGAAACCTGTGGCACCGAGCGGTAGTCACTCAGCCATCAGGGGCCATAATAATTTATCTTCTATTAAAAATTAGTATTTTATATTAGAAATGGAGTGTAAATAAAAGCTTTTAAACTAGTATTCAAAGACAATAGATACTACCTGAATGCTCGAATTTGGTTTTAAAAATATAAAAAAATTGCAGATTAACCATGAAATATGATTATCGAATAGAGGATTAACTATTAGCTTTTAAATAATTGGCAAAATTGTTGAGCACATGTTTTGGCTTCAATTTCTCCTGCCACAATAAGGTTTTATAGTGAAATGTAAATTATTTACCTAATCTTGCAATAAATAGTTTTCATGAAACTTTTTCACATGAGTAATTGTTGATGCCTATTTTGCAAGCTAACAACATAATATGTTATTCGAAATTATTGTTAAAATCTTAGACTGATACATTCAAAGCACAGCTAAATTCCTTATCCCAATGGTATAGGAAAGGGGTCCCCAGATAGTTTAACCCTAAGAGCCACACTAACTCCTTCAATAAGTCCAAAAGGCCAAGACCTAGCTAGCTCATCATAACATCTACGTACTGTAAATTTGAATCACATATAAATTTGGATTTCGAAACCAGCCCAGCCAATATAGTTTGAGTGCGGAGATGGATTCTGATGAGTTCGCAATTTCGGTTGATATATATGGGCAAGTGTCAAGGACATTTCATTGTCGCCGAGATGCCATCTTGCACTACACTGATACTGCACCCTCTTCTAAGGAACGGCGGAATTATTCAAAAATGTCAATTATGCTTGGTTAGTCGAAGTATACAGTGCCATTTTGTAGTCAGTAGCAGAGATAGATCAAGTTCTAGAAAATTTCTGCTGCATAATTGCTTGAGGAAGTTTCGGGTGCTTTCCAAATATGTGGCGAAGACTCGCGATGTGAAAACCAGAGACAACCGAGAATTGCAGAGTTCCACATTTTGAATTCAGAACGACAAGTGCATTATTTTTTATTTGAAGTTACGAGTCTTTTGTATAGATTTGGAAAAGAAAACAAAGGACAAATAATGAGTGCAGAACATTTATAGAGTAATGAGGATGTCAAAATTGCGGAATTGAGTCAAGTAATAAGGCATGAAACAATATCAGTTCTCAACAACTGCAAAACAATATCTGTTCTCAACAATTCAATGAAACATTATTAATCCTCAAACGAATACAATATAAGTCGTTATTATGGAATTAAATATTCTCAGAATTACTCCAAATTTACAGATAGCCTACAGTTGAAAATGTGAATCTTCTAAAAGTGGATATTGTGGTTTAAGAAAGCATATGTTGAATTAGAAACAACAACCCGGTCTTGTTTCCGCGTGGCTCATTTAATAGAGAAGCATGGTAAACCATTTATTGAAAGCGAATTTATCAAGGATTGCATGTTTGTAGCAGCAGAAGATACGTATCGAGAAAATGATAATATATTTAAAAGCATTAATTTGTCAGCAAGTAGATGATATTGCAGAAATTGTTTTGTCTTTGGCTCAGAATTAGTCAACAGATGTTTTAGAAATAGCTAATACGTTACTTTTTATCTGAGGTACAGATAAACATTATGAAGTGTATGAAAACTTCTGTTGCTTGATTTTCTCTAACATTCACTGCACAACCAATAAAATATATCTTTTAAAGAGGTTGAAAATGTTGCTCAGAAAGCAATTTATAATGGCAAAAAATGTAGAGGATAATAACTACTGATAGTGGCAAAATCCTATGTGGAAAAGATAAACATATCGTTGGTCTCGTATTAAAGTCAGTAGAAAAGGACAGGTTCAAAACTATTAACCTGGGCAGAAAATTCTTGGATGTGTCAGAAGCCAGCCAGTAATGTCAGCTGTTAATCATATCAAAGTACTTCTTCAATTTTGCATCGTCTCTTTTTTGAAGAAATTTGAAAGAAATGGCCGAAATCAAGGTCAAAGGTATGAGATAACCAAAAGGTCAGGATCAGGTATTGGGAGATGTAACCAAAAATGGTTATCTCAATACGTTGGCTTAGCTGCGGAAAGTTCTAATGTTTATTTGAGCTCAACAATAATCGATTTTTTTTTAATAAAAAGGAATCGTCTTTCTGACTAAATTTTACAATAATAGTGGTTATGAAGTATCATTTTTATACTGATTTAACTAAAGATATAGATATATTTAAATTTAAAGAGAAAATGCTTCAAGCTTATTTATACACATATTAAACCCCTTTCGTCAAAAAAAAAAAAAAATATTCTTTCAATCCCAAAATCATTCTTTAATGCTATAAGTTTAGATAAGCATTAAAAATGCACTGCTTCCTATTTTATCCTAGTGAAAATAATTTAGGGAAATAAGAAAATATAAACTCATGTTTGTGAAAATTGCACCACCATGAAGGACTTTTTATTACGCTGAGTAAAACTGGAAATTTTCAGGAAATGCACACGAGGCGCATGATAGCGTAAATGGATAGAATTTTTCAAACTGTAGCGCATGCGTATGCTGAGCAGCGCCCCTCTGAACGGCAGATGGATCGGAATGAATGACAACTGTAGTGAGGCGTGCATGGTTATCGGTGGTTATCTGCTGTGGTAAACGTTAGCTCAATCGTTACTTATGCCTTTCGATGAAAGAGGAGCGAGATTTGAACAACTTGGCAGAGTTTGAACGGGGAGAATCATCGGCCTTCGTGTGAAGCTGGATTGTCTTATCGATGCAGTAGCCGCTCGTGTGCAGCGTAACAGCAGCACAGTGATGCGTCTTTGGAAGCAGTGGACGGAAGAGTGTCGGACAACTGGAAACGGGAGGTGGACCCTTCAAAATGTGACGTCAGCTCGCGATGATAGAACACCTGTTCCGCACGGCGGTGACGGACCGTACAGCTCCCTAGACAAATGGTGCAGTACAGGCCACAGAGCTGCAGGTGTTTCATTGTGTGCTTCGATCACGCGGTGTGACGTCTGCTGCAGCGTGGACCGCGCGCAAGGACTCCCATACAGAGATCCCTCTCACGCAACCATCGCCGCCTGCGGCGCCATTGATGATGGCCGCCAGCATAGAGACTGGCGTGCTGATTAAGGGCATGTCGTGCTTTCGATCTAACTCGCTTTAATTTGTGGTACCCATTCGTGTCGTCAGACGCCATGACGGTGAACTACCCTCCGGAGTGGATTATCGAACGCCACATTGGACTAACACCCGAGGTTATGGTCTGGGGTGCCATAGCATATCATGGACTATCTCAATTGCTAAGAATTGTGGGCAATCTGAACAGCAACCGGTACATCAGTGAAGTTCTACTGCCCCAAGCTGTTCCCTTCCTTCAAAGCTTGCCAGGCGCTGTATTTCAACAGGACAATGCCCGACTTCATATCGCTAGGACTGTTTAATCCTTCTTTGCAAACGCGGCAGGTACAGCTTCTTCCTTGGCCTGCGTATTCCCCGAATATGTCGCCGATTGAGCATGTGTGGGATTTCGTTGGTCGGCGTCTCGCTCGTGATCCTCGTCCTGTTGGAATGCTTCTGCAGACGAACTTTGGTGCGCATACAAACAATATGGAATGCATTCAATTTCCTCAGGCAGACATTCAAAATTTATCTTTTTCTCGATTTTTTATCTTTTAAATCCTTTTGTTGTTGCAGCATGACTTGGGGGCCTTATGTTTTTGGAACTCTCATCTCTAAGCCCTCCTAAATGATATCTAAAGGATATTCCGCATCCATATAATACACTTTGATAACTCTTCGAGTTTATTTCTTTAGAGATGGCATTTTCCTGCATGTGAAAAAAGCAACCCACATTATAATGGAACCGCGTCCCATTTGGCTACTGAAGAACTCATTAGATTTTTGCTTATGCCATTTTACCATGTAAATCTCTTGAACATGACATTATCTTTCCCACTTCTTCCCTTTCCTACTTATGATATTCAAGTAGTCCCTGAGTTTGGTTTTAGTTTCTGCATATTAACCCCAATATTCGAATTTAAACTTCTCCACATACACTCAAGAGCCAAAACATTATGACCACCTGTCAATAACGAGTTAGCCCACCTTTGGCGCACAACACAGCTTCAACCCGCCTTGTAAATACCACTTCCACCTGATCATGTGCCTTCCACGTCATCCAGGCGTGTTCATTGCAAAATGTAGGGGTGGTCATAATGTTTTTGGCTCTTGAGTGTAGTTGCAGGAGATTAATTATCTGCTGTGTGTTTTTGTACGAGAGTGGTTTCGTAGGTTTTTTGTTGCAAGCTCGAAAATTTTATTTTAATCCCGAATTAATAACATTTTGCTGTCAGACCTTTCTAATATTCATACAATTCTTTGTTTTAAATCAAAACATTGTGAATAGCAATTTTCGGAATCACTTATTTTTGTTTTCAGTTTCTCTATTTTCAGTTATAGAACCAAATTTCTTGCTTTTTTATTTCGGTCTTTTTCCAAGAGGCATTTTTATAAATAAACAAATTCAAATCTGCCAAACAAATTCAATTCTGAATTTTGGCAGGCAATTTTTCCTTTGTTTCCAATCTTTCCTGACTATTTAGGCTGCAGTTGAACTACATACTTAATTTAAATTACATTTACATTATGAGAAAAATAAAAAATTGTCTTAGATTTATGTCCCATTGTGATTTCGAAAAAAAAGTTGACTGGGAAAAAGAAATTTTTATCTACTTTTATTTTGAAGCTAAATCAATACAGCAAATTACTTCATTCCCTACACCTCTTTTCGAAATTGAATATTAAATGACATTTAATATTATTTAATTAAATAAATACATCTTATATGTTTATGTAACATTAAATATTGTCTTTGAGAAAAAGAATGGAATTTTGGCAAATATTATAATTTTTAACAGACGGTATGTTAAGCATAGCCATTGTGCACAGATTAATGTATTATTTCTTTTAAATATGAGCTGGTGTTATAACTCTGTAATTTGTTAATGAAATCTTGTTAACTTGTTGTTTGCATTAATTTATTATCCTTTGGCAACCAATTATTTATAATAAACCTTTAGAGAAAAATGCAATTAATTAAATACAAACTTATACTTTCACATAGAATAATTATTATGATACTATAAATGAAAATGATTATAAACATTTTATATGAGGCACCTGGCAAACAGTTTTACGAACATAAATCTATTATCTTAACAGTTCCTATATAACTTAATAATTTCTAATAAATAATTCCCTTATAAGTAATTATTATATTGGGAGATAATTTTCCTTAGTTTCTGAAGGACATTATTTTAATTCCATTTTAGTATATTTGGTGATTGACAAAGTATCTTTAATGATGAAATGTTTCAGTATTTTATTTTGAATATATTAATTTAAGAAAATTTAATTATAACTCCCAATACTTTGCACTATATTAGTGCATATGTGCGTCTGAGACTTAAGTTACTTAAAAAATAAGAATTGTATTCAAGTTCTTCGAATTTTTGAATCCTTTTTCCATGTAAATTAAAAAAGCAACCCACAGATAAAAACTTCAAACAAAACATAAAATATTTAAAGGACACCATTATTTATAATGATTTTAAATAATTCTTTAGGATTCATAAAAATAAAATGTGATCCGAAAATTCTCGTGCTGTAGCAATAAAGGATTAAAACAATTTTTTTAAAATATATTTGATTCGTTAAAAATTATTTTCGATGTAGAATGAATAAAAAGGCATGTTTTATGCATTAAAATAAAGAAAGTGAATTCTTTGGATTAAATCAGGAGAAAAAATGTTTCTGTGCATATAAAAAAGATATACATTACCAAGCAAAAAATATGCAATTGGTAAATCATGTGCAATCGAATAATTGCATTTTGCAACATTTAACAAACATCATTTAACAACGTAACAAAGCAAACATTTTAGTAGATTAACCGTCAGTTTCTTTTTCCGTTTATCTTAAAAATTTCAATTAATTAACTAATACATTTATGTAAAAGTGTGATATTTCAATAAAATAAAAACAGTTTTTAAAGAATTTATTTTAGATTTTTCAAAAAAATGTATTAAATAAGTGTATAAAAAAAAACCCTACACTTTTAAGGAGACGGGAAGTCTTTGTTGTTATTATATAATTACATCCCTACTTTTACAACTCGGCAACAGACAAATTTATGGGCAATATATTTATCATGCGTATAAATGTTTTGCTGATTTTCGATTCGATTTGTTTGTCCGGGTTTTCAATTTAGCACCTTCGCATCTGATATGTTTCAGAAGTATCCAGGATTTAAAATGGAAATCTCTTGTTGTTGTAACTAATTCTCAGTGTCCGGCAGCGTGGCAGCTCAGAGGAAATGAAAGGGGGTAGTTTCTCTTGTGATGGAGCACCAGTATGTGGCAGAAGTATGATTTAGCTTCAAGTCGCTGAAAAAGGAGTACAGTGACTTTTGGGAGGATGTTTAGAAAACTACCCCGCATTTGAGTACAATATGGGAGAAAACCTGGTGATAAGCTTAAAATCAGTGAATAAGTTTAAAAACTGTAATTTCAATAATAAAAATATGGTAATTTCAATAGAATTACATCTATGTTTTAAGGATTCAATGAATATTTACTTTTTTTCAATAAATTCACATTAAAATTAAAAATAAAAATGTTTGTT
>BPLR01007187.1:0-59658 GCA_021605095.1 Caerostris extrusa | reverse complement strand
CATTTTGAGGGCGTGAGACGTGAATTCTAATTTTTCAATTGCTGCTGCTGCTGATTGAAATTCACGTGATTTGCAGAATGCCAACCATTACAGGATATATTAACAACTTAAAAATATTACAAAATTATTGCAAATTAAAAAATATGCTAGAATTCAGGCTTTATATTTTCACTGCATACAGATATTTCAGTAATGTGTTAATAAATAAGTTGTAAATATATATTACAACTTATGAAGTTGATATATTAAGTTGGTGCATATTATGAATTTATGAATGAAAATATCCTTCTACTTTAGAGTTTATAAAATGCAGGTCGATAATTATATTCATATTCGTCATATATGCACTGGGATGAATCATGGCTTCTCTTGAAAAACCTCAAAAGAAAAGAAGGTCTGCGCTTCTCTGCCAGAGTTTCACCAAAAGGAATAACGAAGGACGTACCTGTGAGAGTGCAATGTGGTGTGTTTGGTGGGACAGAAGCTAAATCATCCATTGGGAAATCATCTTAAACGGGATTTATTATTGGTGGAACGGCGATGATGAGCGTCAACAGTGGCGGGGTTCCAAACACAAAACGGCAATTCAAACATCAACAGCTGATATCTATCTGACTCAACTCGACCACCTACACGCTGCAATAGAGATGAAAAAGACCGCTCAAAACTATTTATAAGAACGCCTGATACGTTTAAAAACTTCTTTTATCATTTTAGAATATACAAAAAAAAATTTATATGCAAAATATTTTATTTATTTATTTTTCTTAGGCATACATATTAAAATATTTACGTGTTTGTTTATATGTTGCATGATAAACAGGAAAAAAGAAAAGATCATATATAAAACTTTTTTATTTATTATTTATATGTGTGTTCCAGATATATATTCTTGTTCACATATCCCAGTTGTCATAAGTCAAATTTCATGTTTACGTCTGAAGTATATATAAAAACATGCAGGAATTTAATGAAGCCTTTTCAAATCACTGAGGACTAACAAACATAATCTTTGAATTTAGACCACAAAAGCTTTACTGCTTGCCATAGCAGGGAAAAAAATAAAAAAAAAAAGCCCCATCTAGACATAAAATTTCAAAAAGAGTTATCCATCCCTTGCTCCAGTCATAAATCTTTTCTTCACACTGATGAACAGATCTGTGGCACGCCAGAACAGCGAAGCAGACCAGGAACCATTGTGATATACAAGACATTCTTAGTATAGACTCAATTTCAACTTTGAGATACAGAATGTCTCTTGTGGATGATAAGGAAGAGAAATATTTCTAAACTTGTTTATTTTTTATTTATATTTTTTTGCTGTTTGGGATTTTCCACTTTCGTCAAATTTGGGGTAAGCTAGAGACGAATAAAAACAAAAGCGAAATTCTTATGTTCTTTTATTTTTACTGCAGATATTGCCTCTTTTTGGCTGAAAGCATGTGCATTTTAAAAATGTGTCGAGTATTTGTGCAAGATTTAGTGCTCATTAGTATGCTTAATCAAGGGTGAAGAGAAGCATCGTGCTTGGTGTATCGTAGTAAATTTAATGGGTATTTTCTGTAAGAAAACTGCGAAAATGTAAAGTATTTAAATTTGTAACATAAAAACTAACGAAAAGAAATATGGTTCAGTTAAAAAAAAAAAAAAGAAGAAGAAACATCGTACTTTTTCAACTTTTCTAAAGTAGGATAAATATTCCTTACAGGCTTAACAATGGAGTTTTTATCATTGATATATATGTCTGACAATGATAAAAACTCCAATGTTAAAACCTGTAATGTTGTATTATGGTATAAATATTATTTTTATGTTTAAGAAGGAAAATAAAAGGTCTTTAATTAAAACAATATAGCTATAATATTTCCCATACTGCTGTATATATTTTCCACTTGAAATCTGTTTTAAAATAATTTATACGTGCAAATAAATCGAAGAATATTTTTGAGGAAGTATATATAATTTCATCATTGAATTAACGATACTTTTTCATAAAATAGGGCCATACCTGAAGCTTTTTTGCTTACATGTGCATATTAAAATATTTATGTGTTTGTTATATGTTGCATGATAAACCGGAAAAGAAAAGATATTATATATAAAAATTTTTATTTATTATTTATAAATATGTTCCAGATATATACTCTTGTTCACATATTCCAGTTGTCTTAAGTCAAGATTTCATGTTTATGTCTGAAGTATATATTACAACATGCGAAAGAATTTAATGAAATTTTCAAATCACTGAGGACGGAAGAATATAATCTTTTTGAATTTTCTTAGACCACAAAGCTTTACTGCTTGCCACCTAGCGGAAAAAATATAAAACAGCATCATCTGGGCATAAAATTTCAAAAAGAATTATCCATCCATACTCAGTTATAAATCTGTTCTTCACACTGATGAACAGATCTCTGCAGCTAGAACAAAACAGATCGGAACCATTGTGATATGCAAGACATTCTCAGTATAGACTCAATTTCAACTTTAAGATACAGAATGTCTCTTGTGGATGATGAGAAAAAAATGTTCAAACTTGTTTATTTTTTTATTTATATATTTTTATTGCTGTTTTGGATTTTCCACTTTCTTTGTCCATTATTTGGTAAGCTAGAGACGATTAAAAACAGAAGAAATTCTTCCTGTTCTTTTATTTTTACTGCAGATATTTTCTTTTGATTGAAAGCATGGGCATTTTAAAAATGTGTCAATGTTATTACCCAGATTTAGTGTGAGCCATTATGCTTAATTAAGGGTGAAGCGTTGTGTTTGGTGCATCGTAACAAATTTAATGGGTAGTTTCGGTAAAATTATTGAAAATGCAAAGTTATAAAATTTGTAGCATAAAAATTAGAGAACAAGAAATATTGTTTATTTTTTCATATACTTTTATTTTTATTTACTTTTCTTTAAAAAATATTTTATATCTTTGTTTATTATATTTATATAGTTTTATCAATATTTTTATTATATTTGTTAATTAATATTTTTTATTTTTTTAAACTTCTCACAATATCATTGTATTTTTAAAGAATAAACTATTATTTCCATTTCATGCACTCAACATTAAATCCTTCAAATTTTTCTTCTTCTTTTATATTAATATTTTAGCATCTTAGAATATACAAAAAAATATTTATAAAATATTTTATTTATTTTTTTCTTACATATTCTTACATATTAATATATTTACGTGTTTTCTTTTATATGCTGCATGATACACCGGAATAAGAAAGATCCATATATATATGAAGCTACATTGTGTTATAAAATAATAACTAGTTATATATATATTCTACCCACTATCCCAGTTGTCATTTCATGTTTGTAATGCAAATATATATATACAACATGCGAAAGAATTTAATGAAATTTTCAAATCACTGAGGAAGGAAGAAAGTAAAAATCTAAGTATAAAATTTCAAAAAGAATTATCCATCCCTTGCTCAGTCATAAATCGTTTCTTCACACTGATGAACAGATCTGCACCAGAAGAAAGCGATTCCGGAACGGTGTGATATACAAGACATTCTCAGTAGAGACTCAATTTCACTTTAGAAGCAAGAATGTCTCTTGCGGATGTCAAGAAAGAAAAAATGTTTAACTTGTTTATTTATTTTTGCTGTTTTGGATTTTCTCTACTTTCGTCCCATTTGGCTGGTAAGGCTAGAGGCGAATAGAAACAGAGAGAAATTCTTATGTTCTTTTTTATTTTACTGCAGATATTGCCTCTTTATTGAAAAGCATGTGCATTTTAAAAATGTGTCAGTGTTTATTGCAAGATTTAGTATTCGGCCATTATGCTTAATCAAGGGTGAAACATTGTGTTTGGTATCGTAGTAAATTGAATAGGTATTTTCGGTAAAACTGTGAAAATGCAAATTATTAAAATTTGTAACATAAAACTAATGAAAAATATGGTTCATTTTTTTTAAAAATAAGAAATATCGAACTTTTTTTACAGCTTTTTCTAAAGTAGGATAAATATTCATTGCAGGCTTTACATTGGAAATTTTAGCATCGATATACCCGTGTCGATATACCCGTTAGTCACAGTACATTAATCAAATTCAATTATCATTCTATTACAAGAATCACTAACAAATATTGTAAAAAATAGACACACTTCTTTATAAATTAATTATTAGCATTTACTTATTGTTCTGGTGTATTCGCTTGCAACTACACATTGAGCTGCACATTCTTACAATGTTGAAATAATATCGTACATTAAAATATGCAATTACACATATCAGAATCGGATACATCTCTCATTCGCCCAATATACCTATCCTCTGGAATATTAATCAAGCACCCTTCCTCCCCCTCCAGACCAGTTTAGAAGATTAAACTCCTCGTCCACCCCCTCCAGTGTTTAATTCTAATCATGCCATTCAGGAGGAAGAAGCACCACACAGAAGCAAAACAAATTAAGAGCCTCCACGAACCACCCTTTTCCAGGGGCATGCCAGCAGCCTGATGGAATATATATTCGCAACTCAGGTTGGTCATCCCGTCTAAAACGGTGACGCACCCTCTTTCACGCCCACCCGGGGTGATTGATGACCGTCATCAAGAACCTTCAGAATTCGAAACGATTGCACAACCCTCGTCTGCCAGATGTGGGCAAGAATAGAGACAAGTCTGTCTGAAGACAGGATTATCATGATCTTAAGGAACGACGTCAGTCTGGATGGGAGGGTGGAGATGTTTTCGAAAAGTTGCTGTAAATATTGGTTTTAGTCTCTTTTCTTCGTTTTTTTATATTGCGATTTTAAGGGGTTTTTTATTTTAATCGTATCATCTTAACTTTAATGTACTATGAAATATATGGGGTCATTCCATTGTTTTTTTTTTTTTTTAGCATTTGCTGTATTTCATATTTTGCCCATTAACAAGTAAACACTATATATGTACTGATTATAGATCTATACAAAAGTGATGGTGCAAAACATTGATGGGGTACAGCTTACTGAAATACATTTTTTATAGGAATGTAGATCACTTTGAGGAAGGAACACATTTTCAAACAAATTTCTCGCAACAGCAACATTGTCCCAACTGATACCCGTCACGAATTTCAATTCCACTAACTGACACCTCTATGTGCACTCTATTTTATTTTTAGTCTGCGTTTTTATTGCGTCTTCAACTGACTCAAATGAGGACCTAGTGACTCAAATAACCATTGCGGTTTCAAGCGTGCGCGAACTACCTGGCATCTTTGGAACTGTTCGCCAATTACTCCTTCGACGCTACTATGCATTTATTACTGTTAGTGGTCTCAATTCTGAACATTTATTGTAAAAATTGTATCAAGAAGTACTTTTCAATGATGGAAGTGAATAAACAATGTTTTCTTTTCATGTCTCACATATTTTGAATTCGTGCCTCAATGCTTCATTTCCAACCTTACATTTCTGTACAAAAATGTACGTTTTAGAAAATTGTATCACCCTCTCAAAATTTCTCCCGTAACCGTTGAATTACTCTATATGTTAGTGTTTCTAAAAAGTATTTTTTCATATGAGAAAAGAGTTTAAAACTATGAATTTTCTTATTTCTGTATGCTCTTTTATTTTAACAGTAAAATACTACAATTAAATACTTAAGAATTGTTCCTTTGAATTGACAGAGTTCAGTTTGAAACCAGAGTTGAACAGATTCAGTGAACTGTATCGAAACTTACTTTGCCTATGCTGGATAGGAAAACTCTTAATCTGTATGCTAGAAAGTTTTTACATTGGTTAGAAAAATCGATTGGAGTGTACAAATTTCATCATTTTCATGGAATGGGTGCCTTTTAGATCCCATGGATTATGCCATAATGGATATTTGTATTACGGTACTGCTTCCATTGCTTAGTGGTCTAAATGTTTAGTCGATTTATGTGACCAAGCTCAGAAGGGTAAATATTCTTGAAATAGAAGACATAATTACTTTTTTATTCATTTATATTTATATTTTTTTGGTTAAACAAATATTTTTAAATAAGTTCTTACAAATTAAAAATTTAATTGCATGTTTTTAAAAGCAAAACTTGATGCATAAAGGAAACATATTTTCATAAGAAAAAAGGCTCTTCGATCATTTGGTTTCAGTGAAACTATAAAAACCATTACAATTATTTTATAAAAAATGTTCAATAATACAATATTACGAGCAACCTGTTTTAAAAATATCACATATTTACTTTATAATAATAAAGTTTTGATTTTTTAGGACGATACGATTTATTTTTTTCAATTGATCGAATTGGTGTTGATCTTACAATAAGTTGAGATAATGATACAAAGATAAGTTCTTAGTAGTAATGTTATAGCTTTTAAAAGAAGCTAATATTTGAAAGTATGCAGTAAATCTTTGTTTAGTTTATTTTCTTGCACTTTGGTATATTTTACTTTGAAAGATTAACAATGTTTTTAATAATGTATGAATATGTTATTTATTCTTCTTTTGGTACCATTTAATTATTTTCCTCCTCTATTATTTTATTGATTAATACTCTGACTCAATTGCCTTTGTTTTAATATATATAAATATATAAAGAAGATTTTAATATATTCTTTTACATAATATGAAGCCAAAAACTGCTTAGAAACATTAATTACTTCTTTTTTAATAATGTATCACATAGTTATAAGAGGCATCATATAATTTAATATATATAACCTCATGATGCTCTTGACGCTATTTGCCACATATGTGGCAAGTACATATTTATTTATTATGTTATTATTA
Organism: Caerostris extrusa; assembly: GCA_021605095.1. Classification (NCBI taxonomy): domain Eukaryota; kingdom Metazoa; phylum Arthropoda; class Arachnida; order Araneae; family Araneidae; genus Caerostris; species Caerostris extrusa. Next base: position 52,917 of record BPLR01007187.1, on the reverse strand, counting down.
TTTATATTTATTATTTGTGTACATATTTATTTTATAATTATAATTACTATCATTAATTAAAAGAACAAAATGTGATAATAAATTATTCCCTACAGAATCTTCCAACAAGAAAATATAAATTTTGTGGTTTGGTTGCACTGATAATGGTATTTACGGTGTACAGATAAATTATAAAAATAGCGTAAAGTAGTATTTTGACTGTTAAGGTTGTTGGACTATTTGAACAGTTGCTAATATTTGATACCTGATGTACCAAATATATTTAGTTTTAATAATTAATGGCCAGAATAATAATGAATAACTTCTGCCCAGAACGTATGAAATAATTTCTCTTTTTAATTACTGTTAACGCTCAGAAGCCACAAATGCAGACGTTATAGTTTTTGTGTGCATTTTTATTTTTATTATTTTTTTTTTTTTTTTTATTTTTTTTATTTTTTTTTTTTTTTAATTTTTTTTATTATTTCTTTTTTTGTTTTGTTTTTTTTACTAATATAAAATTAATAAATCGTAGCAAAACTAAAAGTTAAACCATTTCCCTTCTAGTAATAAAAAAATCGTCTCTGAAGAAGTTAAAATGTTAATAGAAGTATTAGTCTTTTTGTAAGAATTTATATTCATAGCAATATTTGTTTGTAACGTTTATAAAATTGTTTATTAGTTGCGTGGCAACAAAATTCAACGGACCTTTTCAAGCATAAGTTTTTTAAATTCGAATGTTTTGGAAGATAATAAGTATCAAAAGAAATTGATGAAAGAATGAATTAAATTTTTACAAAATTAAAATATGAAGGACGAAAGGAGATCTTATAACTGATGTTGAAATATACAAATACTTTACATCAAAAAAATGAATATGATCAGAAATGGTTTTGTAAAACTTCTACTTTTGATTAAAATATTAAAATCTTAAAACAGAAATTTTTTTAAAAAATAATTATTTTAATTTTAGAATTAAAATTAATTATTAAAATAAAAAAAAAAATTAATTATTAAAATAAAAAAAATTTAAAATTAATTTCATTTCGACGATAATTTTAGAAATTCAATTGAAACAAACCAGGAAACTTCGGGTTATGTTTGTTAGTTAACAAATAAATATAGTTTGCCTTTTGATATTTAAATTGTTTATTTTGTTTTTAAGAGTTGTTTCCTTCAAAAAATAATAATAATAATAATATACACATTCAATAAAGTCAATTTCTTTCTTTTTCTTCATTGAAAACGCTCCAGGGTGGGCCAAGGCAATAAAATCAATTAGTTTGTTTAAATTATTGAACTTCAAGCAATTTCTTAATATTTCTCCAATTTATAGTTATTTAAACTCAATAAATACAATTGTAATAGCCAATAAACTCTATTTAGTATTGCTCTATGATTATATCGATTACATATAATTCTATTAGTTGAAATCATATGATTTTTCATCAAACTATAATACGCTAATGTATAACTATTAGAATTAAGCTGAATTTATGCAGAATTATTAGAATTGCTGAATATGCAGATATTAAATTTTATTATTTTAACATTTATCTTTAGAAGAAAGTAACTTTTAGAACTTAATACATCCTTTAACGTAACGATAACGTAATGTAATGATAACTTTAAACATAACTTTCTTGAGATACCGCAATAACCACAAACTCTTCAGTTCTAGTTTCAAACAGATATTTTAGGGCTAAAAGTAGCAATTCAACAAACGTTAATGTTCCTATTTGGCTCTTTAAATAAAATGTATACAAGAATAAAATTAATAGCCTAAATTTATTTTTTTTAAATGGAAAGGATACTTATTACAAAGTACAACGTGAATACTGTTGTAAAAGTAATTTTGCAAACTCGTTATAAACATCATGTTCCTTATATCTTAAACATCACATAATTCGCTTTTTATTCTAGAGCACTAAGATAATTTACCGTAAACAACTCTAAGAATAACGCTGCGTCCACCATAATTTATAAAGGGAGTTATATTCTTAAATTCTCCAAAACTTAGGAACAGAAAGGTAAGTAACATTTTTCAAACCATTTCAAGAAAGAGTTTTTTTCTGCCTTTAATTTCTATTCAAACACATTTCTGTCTTTATGTTGCACATTTTTTTTCTTCAAAAATATACTTGTAATATATGTTTGGAAGTTGGATTGTTTAATAAATTAAGAATTTTTATTTGTTCTAAGCTATTTTCATTTAATTAAGCCATTTTTTAAAGTTTTGTTCCGTACAGTTCAAGGTTTATTTATTTACCTATGAATATTGTGAGTATCAACCTTTATTATTAAACTTAATAAAACGAAAGAAATATTGGACATGATTAAAAAATTAAACGAATATTTATATTGAAATTTCTAAAAAAATATTTAACTCCATTATGTATGAAGATGACAAAAAAAAAATCAATCTTCCTTGTTACTTGTTTGAGGATAATTTTCAGCATAAATTATATGAAATTAAATTATTAAGATTTTTGTTAAAGTTTTAAGCGATGATGAAAATGATTGTTAATAATTTAAAGAAATCAGAAAGTCTTATAATTTTTTAAAAGCATTCTGCTGTTAATACTCATCAAGAATATTAAATGTAATAATGAAATTAAAACTATTTTAGATTTAAAAATAATAATAACTCCACTAAATAAGAATATGTATGAAAAAGAATGGTTCAGAATCCACTTTCCCTGTCTAATATGACTCTAGAGCATTGGTCGCAGGGACTGATAACCAACCCGGTAAAAAAAAAGAAAACACCTCCTGTCTCGACATCTATTAGTAGGCAGACGGCCTTGGAACATGAAGAAGAAATGTGAATATAACTACGAATATTATTTTAATTTATAAATTCATAAATACAGACATTTTGCATATTATTGTATGTGATGTAGTATAAACTGTGTAATGCATTATGCAGATTATTAATTCATGAACCTTACAAACAAACCATATGTGCTCTTAATAAATTATATAATATACAATTTATTCATGATTTGATTTTACTTTATTCCTTTTTGACTATTGTAAATTTTGAAGAAGAAAAAAGCAAATTATAATAGCTTTGTTTTAGCTTTTTATTATACAAATTATAATATACGTGTTTTTTTAGTTTTATTATTTATAATATACGTGTTTGTTTGCTTGAAATTATAATATACGTGTTTGTTTTAGCTTTTTATTATGTGTTTGTTTTTAGCTTTTATTATTTTAAGAGGTGCAATGTGAACCTACCTCCTAATTGTGCACCCTGGAACGCGTTCTAAATGTCTAAATAGTGTACAGTTTTCGACATGAGCATCCAATTGGCCTGCGTGTATCGCAATGGAATGCTGGTGATTAGTCTCAATAAAAGAACTGATCTAATGGATATCTACATCACATTAGGGATTTTCGACCAACCAAACTGCTCTCTTTCTGATTTGGCACAACTAATGAACCGATCACATCTCCATCGTTTCTTGGCACTTCATGGCGAATCCGAGACTGCGAGATATTACCAAGCTAGAGAACATTTTTTTAGGCTATGGTTTCATTCAACTTTTGTGCACTTTTTTTCTTCTTTTTAAGTCTGCATTTATCCCCTTTTTGTATTATCTTGCTAATTGGAAATGAAAAAGGCATGTGAGAATAAGTAATTATAGTTCATATTTAAAAGATAACTATCACTCCATAACTCACACACGCTTTTTACTAGTTTTTGCAATAAATATTGTGTTGAAAACTGTTTTTCAAAAAATCCTGATAATTTGTGTGATTAATTGTTAATAAATGTCAGAATTTCTGTAAAAATCTAATAGAACATTTGCTTAATCATTGTCAGTATTCATTCATCTTTTTCTGAATTCTCGTGACATTTAATCGTTATCATTTGCTGATGAACATCGCTACGAAGCAACCGCGCCGCTACTCTCATGGAAGTATCAGATGCAGCCCTTTTGGTCCAGGCCTATTGAAATTTTTGTGCCATTTTTTAACAGAAATTAAGTACATGTAAGAATATATTTAAGAAAATATATTGAGAAGTTAGAAATATCAAGCAAATAAATGAAAGTAGTTAGCATTACAAAAAGTAGAAGAAAAGGATGATCCTCCATTAAGTGGTGTATGCAGCCCCAAAAAAGAAACTACTTCAGTACTTCAGAAAAAAATTTGAAGGGATATTAATTAATAATAATAAGAACAGTTCTAAGCCGTTTTATATTATAAGATATATAGTAATTTCCCAAATTGCGAGGGATCCCATAAATGAATTACCATTAAGATGAATATAATCATATAGTTAATTAAAATATTAAAAATTAACCATTAGATACTAGAGGATTTCCTAATATCCTTGTTTCTGATGGACTGAATAGAACTGGTAATCATTTGAATAATTTTATTTTCAAATCTTTGAATGATTTTCATATTAGACTTGGGTTTAGAACCCCAAACTGGACATACATATGTGATCATGGGTTATATGTGATGTGTTTCTAGGTATAAGGAGTAAAAGATAAAATTATGTTATATGGCTACATATATTAAAGTTTTTCCTTGAATTATTAATATGAGTGGGATAGATGAGAGATTCATATGAAGTGATTTCAAAATATTCAATTAAAAAGTTTACTATAAATAGGGATTTTTGATTAGTAAATTTTAGTTATCGAATAAAAAGAATAGCTTCCTTTTTATTAGTATTTAAGAAGATTTTCCAATTAGTTAACCACTTTTTAAGGAAGTAAGTGTGGGTTACATAGTAGAAATTATTATTTTTGGCAAAGGATTGCAGTATAATCGTCGAAAAGACTAATTTTAACATCAGGTGATAATTTTAACATAGAGAAAAGGTTCTAGAAGATATCCCTGTGAGATTTCAGCTTTAATATTTCGAATATTAGAATCAACTTCATTGATCGAGACAACGACTCTATCAGTGAGATAAGAGTGAATAATGTTATGTAAGAAACTGAGAAAGATCGCTGCGGTTCAAATTTATTCGAGAAAATTTCAGAAACATTGTTGTCAATGAGATTTAGAAGTTGATGCATAGTGTGAGAGTTTTTCGGTGAAATAAAATTGTTAAAGATTTCGATTTTAAAATGATTATTTAATTAATTAAATATTTTTAACCTATTTTATGTCAGAAAAAAAGCATACACTTTCCCCCAAATTTTTGCATTAAATTAATATTGCCTTAAATGGAAAAATACTCAAATATAATTTATCCCTACTATAAAATAAAACTTGTATTGCAGATGATACTTCGATAAATATATTCCTTTTTATTATTAAAACAATTTAATGACTTTAGAAAATCATTATATTTTTTTATTTAACATTCATTTTCTATTGCATTTCATTACAGATAACTGTAACTGTAACGATTGCACAACATCTACTAATTTTTGGGAGATAGTGAAACAAGTCTAGTTTAGATATGAGAAAGATTACTAGAGATCTAACGAGATGTACTTCGTCCTTTGGGTTGTATCGAATGGTAATCCTCCATCGGGTTGGAGCAGATCTTGTTTTTATGAGCAGATTATTTGCAGATGGTTTTGATGGAAGCATTTGATTAAGAGATTTTTGTAGAGATAGTTTACCCCTCAGGATTTAATTCTATAAGATGATTTATCTACTATTTGGGTGTCTGGGTATATTTTTTTTCTCTTGCTAGTAAGTATTTTAAGTAGAATGTTATATTACTACTACATACTTAGAAATGATGTTTTTAGTAAGAAATGTTTTTTTTACGTTTTGATCTCATAAGATATTAAGAATGAGATTTTCTGAATTTTAAATACAGATACTAAAACGAAACTGTGCTAAGATTCAAAATAAGAAGAAATTTCTTCCAGTGATTAGATTTCATGTGAAAAAAAATGATTTCATTCTGGAATCATGTAATTTCCCAAGAAGTGTTAAGTGAAATACTTAAAAATTGAAGAAATCATATTTTTAAATGATTCAAAATACCATTGAGAAATAAATGACAATTGCAAATATGTATTATAATAATTTGAAAAAAAGAAAAAATCTCCAAAAAAAGTTTATTGAACTAATTTATCTGATTGTAAAAAACATTTTCAAGAGCTTTTGTTGAATTGCTCAACGTTTCTTTAATATCATATAAGATTTGAAGAACAAACAACGCATGCAATCTTTTATCATATATGGATCGCGGAAGATATGCACGTCCAATATTATTAATTTTATTTTTATTCCCGTGTTCTTGATTCAAACACATAGCTAAAACAAATCAAATTTACAAAAGAAATTTACATCGCCAACTATATATTAGCAAAAATCATATTACTCTTTCAATTTTTTTTTTTTTTTTGTGATTCCAATCACCATATTAAGATTTCTAATTCACTATTTATAATAATTAACTTCCCAAATAGTTTTATTAATTACAAATTATACCACCTGTTAACAGCCAGAGAAGCAACCATCTGTAAAATTTTTTTAGCTAAGATCTGAACTTTAAATACAATTTTTTAATAAAATGACAGAAAAATCTTGTAAGTTACGAGTCACTATTCCAGCACTCGCAGAAACATAGCTACCTTTGGAAAATTCCTATATAAAATCCAAATTAATAGTCTTACAAAAACTCTATTAATTTCTAGACCATATAGATGTTACAATACTTGCTGAAGTCAACCATCCATCAAAGAATGATTTACAATCTATGTCCCCTTTAACAATCGCAGAAACATACCATCCATTTGTCCTAACAAAATAGTGGCCAACGGCAACTTATATTACAAAATACTAACATTACTAAGCAGTCTTGCAATTCTTAAACTATACTATTTAATCTTACTAAGAAAACATTCAATTTTCAATGAATGATCGAGAACTTTTGATTTTTTTGATGAACACCTTTAAATACTCTCAAAAACACAACTACCCATTTGATGTACTTATATAACAACCTATACCACAATATAATAAAAACGAACTAAAGAGACTTTCAATTCACCATGATGCCATTCCAATAAGTCTCCACTGACCAAGAAATGATCGATAATTGAGAAAATTTGGATTCAACCTTAAACATTGCAGAATACAATCACCTTTTTTTGCTAATTAATCCAAATCTTGATCTACAACAATCCATATCACAAAAATAATAATCTCAATGATCACGTACCATGCTACCATTCCACAAATAAAAACCCAACAATTAATAATCAATAATAATTACTACATTTTTAGAATCAATCTTAAATCTTTTCAAAATCCAGTTACACTTTCTTTCAGCCTATTTCTAAATCCTAACTTATAACAGCAACCAAAACAAAAAAAAATAATGAAATTGTCTTTAAATTCACAGACTATGCTGCATTTTCAACAAAAACCACGCATCAATGAAGAATCGAGAATTACAACATTTTGAAATCAACCTTAAACTCTTGCAAAACACAGCTACACTTTTTTTCAACCTATATCTACACCCTAACCTACAACAAGAAACTGTGCCATAAAATAAAACATCATTAAATTGTCTTGAAATTCACGAACTATGCTACATTTTCAACACCACCACCAACAAGAACAACAAAACACGCACCAATGAAGAATCGAGAATTACCTTATTTTGAAATCAACCTTAAATCCGTCAGAACACAGCTATACTTTCTTCAACCTATAATAACAAAACTATACCACAAAATAATAACATTATTAAATTGCTCTGTAATTCACAAACTATGCTACATTTTCACCAAAAACCATCACCAATGAAGGATCGAGAATTGTAACATTTTGGATTCAACCTTAACACTTGCATAACACAACGACCATTTTTTTGTGCATACGTCCAAATCTTGACCCATAACAACTCATATCACAAAATAATAACCTTTACTAAACTATCTTGCAATCTACAGATCGAGCTCCCATTCCAGAAAACAACCACCCACAAATGAAGGATCGGGAAGTGCCATCACCTTTTTTCGGACTCGAACCAGTGTTCCCCCAAATCTAGGTCCACCCATCAATTGGTAGAAAGTGATTGATGATAGCTTTCACGAACTACAAAGATTCTTCCCTTGACATCGGCATTACGCAAAGAGAATTATTTCCCATCAAACTCTTTGAGGTTGTTATGGCTCCGCGCTCAGTTTTATATTGTCACTTAAGCCAATCATTCCTTTTTATATCCGTTTCGGCTCTTTCGAGTAAACTGGTTTTGGGAGGCCCCCCACCCTGCAATAATGAGACATTAGTGTGCATTTTTATATCGCAGAGAGTTTGTCTGGTAATTTTAAAGGTTTAGCAGAAAATTTCTAACGTAGTTGAGGAATTTAAGGGCTTTTTAATGGAATTTGCTTTCGTTAATCGGAAGGTAAATTCTACTACAATATTGCCCAATCTTTAAGCGGAAATTATTTTCTGAAAGTTTCATAAATGGTATCATTAAAAGAAAAGAGTTATGACTGTAAGGAAGACGAACTGTGTAGCAATTTTAGGAATGTAGAAAGGGTGTAGTTGTATAGGAAATAAATGGTTTCTAGGCATCTTAATGTCAATATATAATAGAAAGGATTTGAAAAACATATATGACGAATTAAAGTATAATTGTAACAATTACAAGAATATTAAATTTTATAAGGATAAGTAGATATATAAGAGAAAAGTGATTTAAAAATTTTTGAGCTACTAATAATTTGTAGGTAATTTTTTTTTTCCGTGTGGGTCCGTGATAGAATAGTCCCACTGTAACCCATGCATGTCGAAAAACCGACTTAAATGGGTACCCAGTGTAGCATATTATCAGCAGAATTTATTCATGTAATAAATCCTTTCAATCATAATAATATAAGCTAATCTCAAATTTAAAAAATTATAAATGGTGTAAATATGGAAATGTATTTCCCATAATACTGCAATAATGTATTTCCCCAATCATATACCGACTAGAATTAAATAGTTTTTTACTCATTTAACTATTTAAAGAGGAATAACTTGAATAAATTGCATCTATTCAATATATTATATAAATAATCATAATTTACAAAGAAGCTTAGATTTTAAAATCACGAAATTTATGATTAAAATCTTAAAATGTATTTATTAATGATGAATGAAAAATTAGTGTAAAAAATTGTATGATGAAATTTTTAAAATTAATGGAAGATTACATTCTGGTTTTTTTTTCCATATTTCATAATGCATTGCTCCTAAACAAATAGCATTTACTCCATGTAGGTCAGGGGTTAGAATATCCCCACGGTAGCCAATCCATGCTGTAAAAGGCAACTAAAATGGGTAACCAGTGATCGGGGATATAACTGGTGGGTTAAAGTCAGACTTCTTCCTTTGGGTACCTCATATCTTTGAGCTGCAAGGTCAAGGACAAAAAGGAAGTTGCATTTTTTTTACCCTTTACTCGTGACGATTTTTTATTGTTTAAAAACACACGGGTACATGGACTTGGTCTAGATGTTGTTGTCGACCAAGTTGGATAAGAGGTAACAGATTTTTATAAAATTAATTGATTTTATGATAAAAATATGAAATAAAAAAAAATAATTAATTTTTCATGAATCACTTAAATAGAACATTACTTTTATGATAGATAAATTTCTAACACATTATGTGTGTATACGTCCATATATAAGTAGAAAATAATTAAAATCGATGTTTACGTTACCGGAAAGATATTTAACTTCACAAATACAAAGGGGGGGGAACCTAAAAAATAATTTTTTATACATTCGAAACAGTTAAATATTTTTTATGCATAGTTGCTAAGAAAAACTAAAAAATTAAGAGACTGAATATTGAATACTCCGTGGTTAAAGTTAGCAGAATTCTAGTTATTAAAATAAAAAAAAAATAAATTTTTGTATGCCATCAAAAAAAAAAAACGACTAAGATAAAGTTATTTTCAGCCCCTGGCGACGTTATTATCCTGAATGCATTTTTTTATTTAGAAGTTCTTTTGAATGTTGTTGGTATTAAAAAGATTTTTTTTTATTCTACCAATTTAAATGGAGAAAAAACTTTATCCGAACTCAAAAAATATCCAATAAAATTTCAGTAACTAGCCATTGTGAGGAATCTATTAAATAATTATTTAAAGCATTAAAAATAGTTTTACAAAATACTAATATTCCTTTATTGCTCAAACTAGTTTAAAATTAAAATTGTATTTCTAATTGCATTTCTCAGAAGAAAAAAATCAGTGTTGACAGTAATGAATTCAGTTTGAACTACTTCTAAACTTTAAAGAAAAGTTCCTCTTACTCAATACTAAATCTGGAAAAATCAAATTATAGTAGAGAATGAAATCAAACTATCAATTTCAGCATTTCTTTAGACGGTTTCTGTGCTATTCAATAACAATATTGTTAGCAGAAGAATAGACGAAATAAATGAAGATATTGAAACACAAGTTATTGAAAAGCTAAAAAAATGCATAAATCAATTTGAGGGGCACTGAGCAGTATTTATAATTTATGTAAGATATATTTATCAAGGAGATTTTTTTGAATAAATGTTATGTAAGTATTTAGAAATACCCACTACCTCCAAGTATATACATAATAAGCTAAAGAATTACTTAGACGTCAATAACATACCATTGAAAAATATAACATTTTGTGTTGCTGATGGTGGTCCGAATAGGATGGGCGTGAAAAAGCAATTTAAAATTGATGAGAATCCAGAAATGGTTCTTATAAACTGTGTTATTCATAGAGAAAATTTGGTAGCTAAAATTATTTCGCCTGTTTCAAATGAAGTATTAAACTCAGTTATAAAATATATAAATACCTTTAAATCTAAGGCCAAATGTGAGATGTTCTGCATAAATACAGACCATATAAGACATTTACTTATTATATGATTTGAAAATTTACTTACTGCTTCAACAATTGCCTAGGGATTTCTTTTCCCAAACCAATTATTTACATTTTTCAGTAAACAATTCAGTTTTTGAATATTAAAAATTGTGTATATGCTACATATGGAGTTTAAGAATTTTTAATAAGTTTAAGTGGTTCATGGCACAAAAATAAGGTTGTATTCTACACTATTAATATGAATTTGTGTTTTAAATTTTGGGATTTATAAAAAATCTCTGCTAAGATAAGACAAAATCACTTTATATTGTGAAAATAAGTTTTTAAAGTACTCAAGCAAATTTGTTTTCCTTCAAATTTACTTTTTTTAAATAATTTTTTTCGCTATAATAAAATTTTATTTAATTTTATAAAGGGAAATTAATTTTTAAAAAAATATTTTTAGAAATTTATGAAATATTTATAACTTATAAAAAAAAAAAACTTTTACATAGTCAGTTAAAAATAACTAATTTATTCTTTTACAATAAAAGATTATTTTAAACAATTTTATTAATCTTCTTATAATAATAATATAAGAAAAAGAATATTAATATGAAGACATTCTGGATAATATATTTTATAATATCTCAATATTACAATATAAAATATAAAATTAAATCTATAAAATTATCTCAATATAAAATTAAATTTAAAAATAATTTATGAATTAATAAATAGCAAAAAGGTATAACGGGATTTCTAATAAAGACAGTTTAATGGATAGAAAATGAAATCCAGAATTCAGAATTAAAATTTAATTATTCCAAATCCATTCCATCTTATTTTCATAATATAATTCATACGGAATCAAAAGAAATATTTCCAGTACTTTCTGTAACAGAATAATGGTTTATTTAAATAGAAAGTGCTAAAATTTCTTAATATATTCCGTCTGTTAAAAGGATTCATCGTTTGTTCAAGAGAAAAATCGTCTGGACTCGAACAATAAAATCGTCTGCTGGACCGAAATTATGTATCGTCTGGAAAATGGAGTCGGATACAATTTTCTAATTCTGTTTCAATTTATGAGAAACGAAACAATATTTTTAATATAGACACATATTAAAATGGAGAAATAGATTGTTGAAAAAACAAATGTCAGAATATAACTTCTTGTGTTATTTTTTTTCCTACTATTCATATAACTTATAGAGAAACAAGTAATATATAAAAAAAGTCAATTCCTACTTTTTTTCCACTCTATTGCAGAAAGTCCTTTATAAATAATTTTCCTTCATTTATTTAAGTTTATCTGGCGCCATCTATTGGTAGATATATGCAACTTAAATCTAAACAAAAACTAAAATTAAGGAATTAAATTACATTACTGAATTAATATTTGAAAAAAATGTATTAACATCCAGTGTCATCCACTACAAATAAAAAAAAAAATGTATTTGAACTTGAGTGGATGAATGAAAAGTATTTTATGAACGATTGAAAATTTGAACAAGATATAGGGAGAGTGTAAGCTAATAGAAGGAATTGAAAAAAATATATTTCAAGATTTACTATTAAACAGTAGTTTGTTTAAGCATATGAAAATGTTATTGAAACTCTAAATTTGTTAAATTAGCTTAAATATTTTTCATGACATGATTTCATTGGTTTGTTTAAAATTCTTCATAACTTTTTAAGATGCAAAATATTTGCAAAAGTTGCAAAAAAAGGTTGCAAAATATTTCAAATAAAGTAAATAAGTTGAATATTAAGAAAATTATTCAAAATTTTATAAATTTATTTTTGTAGAATATATAGGTAAATGCAAACTGCAAAGATGAAAAATTTTCATTTATTTTTAGACATAGAAATTGTTTAGAAGCGATTTTTGATATTTGATATTTTCTAGGTCAAAGATATAAAACAGACCTTTCAATAATTTTTGATATACAACTGAAAATTAAAATTAAAGTATTTTCTTTTGAATTAGCTAAAAATTAACTTAGTTGAATAAAAAACTGCTGAATACTTTTGGTGAGAATATTTTATGATCGTAATATTATTCAATTTCAATTAATTATTTAAATAAAAGTTGATATTGAACAATTAAAAGTGAGTAATGATAAAATATTATTAAATGTCTGATTAACAATGTTCCCATGGTTTGTATCATTAATTTAAAAAATTAAGCTTATGAAAAGGCATTCACTTTTTGAAAATTTTTTTTTTTCCTTATTTAAGAATTAGGATTCAACTAGTTATTAAATAACAAAACTTATCGGTTACGCAGAAATTTACAAAATATTCAGAATAAATTATCTTTTAAGTTCTGAAAAGAAAGACAGATTTTATTTGTATATTAAAGTATTTAATTTAAAGATTTTTGCAACAAAAATATATAAATTAAATTTGCAATGAATGCTTTCTATAGGATTTTAAAACAAAAATTACTTTATTTTAATATGTTTTATATGAATTAATTAAACTTATTACATAATTGTGTGTTTTTGAAAAACAACTGGATAAATATAAATTTTTAATTAAATTAAAAGAACATGTTGAATCAACAGATACTTTTCACATAAATTTGAATGGCCTATTTTATATTCATTCATAAAAAGCCAATGAAATTATTTTTTCGTTGACCTCTAAACTAGTCATAATTAATTTGTTGACATATATTTTATTACAATTACTAAGAAAATTAATTAATTGAAAATACTTCAGTGATTTCATTGTTTAAAAAAATCAATAGAATTTGTATTACTTTACGTAAATTATATACATACTTAATAAAGAATTTGCAACATAAAAAAAAACAACAATATTTTCTTGGAAGAATACTATTCAAGACAGCTTCTGAAGAGATTATTTTTCAAGATATAAAAATCAAATTATGATTTTTTTAAATAAAACAAATCCAACTCAATGGATCGAAAATGATGTATAAATTGGTTCAAGTTCCAAATTTTGGAATAGATAAATGATTCAATTAATCAAACTTGATTATACATATATATATATATATATATATATCAGTATTAAGGTATCAGTATATACTATTAAGGTAAGATAGAAAAATGGCAGTTGCCAGTCCGTACCATTAAGCATGAAAAATTATTACATTGCAGGATAATAAATTTCTCCTTAAAACATACCGATAACTTTATGTATATGAAATTATATATCGTTATAGCTTACGTGGTTATATTTAGTTATTATGGGGGTGGAGATCATCTTTACTGTTAAGTGATGAATTTCTTTTTTAATTTCCAATTGCATTTTCCTTGCAATTTTATAAAAGTAGTGAAAATAACATGCTACGCTATATATAAGAAAAATTTAAATATTTTCAAGGATCTGAAATTCATATATATAGATGTGTGTGTGCATAATTAAACTCACACACTAATTAAACATTAAATTGAAACACACTTGAATTAAATGGCATTAAAAATATCTGCACAACATGTAATGGTATTACTATTTATATTAAACAAAAATAAAAAATTCACATTGAGAATTTTTTCTTCTTATACAATATAATCTATATGATAATTTTTATAGCTCATATCAAAGAATTATTTTCCTAAACGCAGTGCTGTAAGCCTTTAAATAAATTACAAATCAAATATAAGTCTAAAACACGTTCCAGTTATCGAATTTTTTTAAATGAGTTTTTTTAGCGCCGTAGTGTAAATTAATGATTTAGTTTTTACAGCCCCAAATATATTTATATACATTTATTGATCGTTATAGATTTAATCTAATTTGTAATTAATATTTGATTAAACATGAAGGCGTTTTCTCATTATTTCTGAACTACTCTGAAAAAGAATGTTTCAAAATTACGGGAGAATGTTTCTAAAGAATTTTTCTTGTAACAAAATTTTTCTGTGTGCTCCTAGAATTGTAATTAAATTCTGAATTCAATAAAAAAGATGGACATGTCAAATTAAGACCAATGCTTTTTACATTTATTTGTTCTTTTATTTATACGTTTGTAGAACATTAAGTTTATTAATTCTTTAAGGAATTATCCCAATTATACTTGCATCTTCTATTTATATCGTTTTAGAACATCACGAGATAACTCGTGGAAAATTTAGTTTTTGACATTGAACTAAAACGAGTTTTTTGGGGAATATTTGCATTATTTTAAAGCAAAAATGCTATCACTCGCGATGTCGTACATCTTGCAACAATCATTCTATCACGGTATCATGCTGTACAGATATTTTGACTCGATGTCCTATCCAAAAGATGTGCTACAAATCGCACGTTATTTATTGCTTGTATGTACTTTTCTGTTGCTTTTTTTTTCTAAAGGAGTCCAAATCAGGGGTCTCCAAACTTTTCAAAATAGTTTGTAGTTAGCAAGCATATGATAAAGCTTGCTAACTACAAACTATTGCCAGTGAAAAATCACAATTACATAAATTTCCTTAGTATTTTTTTACAAATGGAAAACCTGCGGTTTCATTCGCGTTCATTTAGCTTTTCCGTTTCCTGAGGGATATTCAGGATAAAAATCATATGTTCGATTCAGGATATATACATTCCAAACATCGATATACATACATATGCGATACTCTTTACCCCAACATAACTACCGAGGGTAACCGCGGGATGTTCACTAGTTTATAATGTTAGTGGGATTCATTTCAATTATATGTTAGTTGTTATGCTTCAGTTAAATATTTTGCATATTATGCGTTTCATTAAGTTTTACCTGGCAAGTCAATAAAACCGAGTTATTATCATTCTGGTGTTTTTTTATCCAACTTATTACAGCAACAATAAGCTATTCTCTGTCGCGGGCCGGATTGATAACACTGGCGGGCCGAATTTGGCCCGCGGGCGTAGTTTGGAGACCTCTGGTCTAAATGAAGGCATTTTTAGGAAAATTAGTAGTGATGTACTCTGTGAAAATCTCGTGTGCTTTGACAAATAAATCAGAGGATTAAAGTTCTAATTCTAATCTGAACCTATTACCAATTTTTGCATGAATGTGCATAATTAATAACAAAACACATATTATTATTGGTCGTAATTCTAAAATGCATAATTTCTATTTTAATAAAGAATTGTTCTGGAATGAAACTACATTTGGAAAAAGAACTTATCCGTTCTGGAATTAGTAAATAATTATTAATTTAAATGATATTTATTATGAATAGAACTTTTTCAAGCCTTCTTTTTTAATTGCTAATTATAGCCAATAGAACAGGAATGCATTTATTTGGTTAAATACAGAATAAAGTTGACACTTAAAAATATAATTTAAAAAGGTATTATTAAGCTTCAAATTTAATTAATTTTTAAAAAAATTTTATACTACATATGACTGTAGAATTGCATTTTAAAATTAGAGCTGTCTTAATTTTTCTGGTATTCTACAAACACATTTCTTAATAAATTTGATTTTTAAGTTATTGATGAATAAGAAATATGGGCATTGATTTGAATAATTAAAGGATTAAAAATGAATAGAAATATTAAAATGAGAAATTTTGAATAAGGAATTTTTATTTTATTTACTTTTAAATACAATTTGTTTCAAATTTATTAGGATAACAACATATTTAAAATAACGTATAATTCCCTCTAATTTAGGTGCTTAAATAAACTTACGAATATAGTTTTTCTTCTAATAACGAATACATTTTCTACTATTCTTTATTAAGAAATAATGGCAATAAAATATAAATTTTAATCAAATTCCTGAGCAAAAACAATTTTTTATTCCTATTATTTACTATAACACCAAAAGGCTAATTAAATTTGAAATTATTCTAAAAATGTAATGATTTTCCCTCTTGAAATACCACTTGAAATAGTTGATTAATAGTTTTTTTTTTCCCTACAACAATAAAAATTTCATTAAAATAACTCACGTAATTGCTGAATTTAAAATAAACTCAATCGTTTTAACAATTTGTTGTTGATTTTGATTGAATTCAGGAATTTAGTTCGCATTTTTGCTAATGATGAAGGAAAATATTTTTAATTTTTATAATAACACAAAAAACGTTTTGCATCAAAATAAAATCCCCAATTGAAATAAATTGGTAAACTTCAGATAAGTTAATTTAAATTATTGTAAAAATGTTTTTCTATGTATTTAATTCCTAGATACAAAAATTCTTTGAAGCTAATTAAATTTTGTTCTTCTTTAATTAAGCATTTGCAAATCATCAAAAAAAAAAATTTGTATTTATTTATCATAAAATAAATGTGTATTTTATGGAGGGGAAATTAACAGAAGCAATGACTCTTAAAAAAATATATTTATGTTTGTTCGTAGATTTTAATGAAGTTTATCATTTTTTAAACTTTAACTAATGTGTAATTAAAAAAAATCTTTTAAAACTATGCTTTAAATCAGTTAATTATGATTGAAAATATTTCATTTAAGCAAATCTTCCGATATGAAGATATTTTTATTAACAGATTGCCATAGCTTATTAATTAAAATTTTTAGTTGCCTTTTCTTTCTCTTTTAAATAGCATGTTTTGATTAATTTTGATTTTTAAACTTTCAAATCTGATGTATACAATTTAATTTATATTTTATATAGAGTTATCAATAGAATAATATATCCGCATGTATTTCTTTAACCAGAAATTGGTTCATTTGTTTTTTTCTTTTCTAGGAAATTCTACAAATTTTACAATGATTCCTTAATTTTTTAAATAGAAAACTTTTAAAAGTAGTATTTTAAATGATTCCTATTAAATAGTAAATGAAAATTTAGAAGTTCTTCTTTATAATAAAAGAACTAGAATATTTTTTCTGGTTTAATTTACATTTTGTAATAATTTAATTTTTTTTTTCTAGAAAATGTCCTGTCGATAACATAATAGAAAAGTTCTGATTCCTCAAACACTAGTATTTTTTGGAACATATGAACAATTCCTTTTAGCTAAGAAAATATTACTTACTATTTTATTTACTATTACTTAAGCTAGATTATTGTTAGCGAATAAGATGATGGAGTATAATTGATTCTGTCAGGTTATGACAGGGAAAATGGTAGTGTGTGAGCTAAAAGAATAAACTTGTAATTTTTCTATATAATTTTTAAAAAAGTATAGCTGAAAAAACCAAAGAAAGATCAAATATAAACCCAGAGAAAGATAAAAGCATTGAATTTAAAAATTCTTAAGAGCGATAGATATTCTTATTTAAAAATATTTACTGTTTAAAATATACTCATGCCATGAAAAAAGATAGGATTATTTTATTTTTATGAGAAAATACGTTTTTTATTTATATATGGTAGGGCTTATATAAATACATCTCTATTTATTGAACTTAAAGAACTGCATTGCTAAAAAATGGTATGTCAGATAGAGATGTTTATATATAAACAATATCTTAGAATTTGCGAATATTTTTTCCAATATCCTTTAACAGAAACATCCTGTTATTCGTTCAATATTTATGTCCAAATAACTGTGTTCATCTTTTGAAATATATAAAATTCAGTTGTTCATTAGTTTTAATGATTAACTGTAAAATAATTAGCATATTAATAATTTATAAACTCAATATTTATTATTTCTCTAATGTTTACCACGAAAACATACGGTGATAACTTAATTTATTTAAGTTTTTATATTGAGAACTTACAGGACAAATAAAGTATAAATATATGTTTTACTTTATTCCTTATTAAAGTATATGCAATAAGGAAAAGTAAAAATAGTGAAGCATTAAATGCATTCTTTCTCAGAAAAAAAAGATAAAATTTATAATTTTCCCACAAATTTAACGCACATTATCCTGATAAAATACTTAGTAATAAGTGAAGGAAAGAATTTTAAAGTCCAAAAGTAAATCTGTCGGTTAAAATGTCGATAATTGGCAATCAGTTTTTATTATAAAGAAATTTCAACTTTGATTCCCTTTCATTTAACTCATTCCCTAATTGTAGAAGGATATTTTAAAAATTTTCTTTTAATAATACTTTAAAAAATCCATCGATATTAAGATTTTTATTATTTTAAAAGTGTTATGCATTAATTTAGCAGTAGTTCCAATTAGACGTTATGTGGTTCTTAAAATCCCATAAGTACTCAGTAATTGATACTGTCGTTGCCGTTATCTATCATTACTTAAAAAAAAGGAAGATAGACATGAGCTTAAATGACATGCTTATTTGACAGCACGGTGACTCTAAGAAGACTTTCTTGGTTTTTATCGTGTATTGCAGAAATACTCATATGTGAGCACTACTCTTTAGAAAATCCCTACAAAATATTTACTTTATCACACTTAATGTTTTTTTAATTCTATCTTGAAAAATTACTTTGGAAAAGTATCCTAAATTTAATAGAATTTAATGTAGTCTAACTAATCAGCCGTAATATTGTAATAAAAGTTACTGTTATAAAAGTTACATCAATTAAACAGGAATACTTATTTCTGATGCTTATTAAAAATTAGAATTATAAATATTTGAAATATTATTAAAGATTGTTAACAAGGTTTCTAAAAATATAAAAATATTTAATATTTTAATTTTTTTTTTACTTTGGTGATTTGCATTGATATAACCAAATATGTAGCCCATGAAAATGAATGCATAATGAATGATATATCTTTAATCATAAAAAAGAAACCTTATCCTCTTTTTAATTCTTCCTTATTTGTTTATTTTCTGTAACTTTTGTTATCTCTCTAAGAATATAATTTTTCAGTGTTTTTTAAATTTAAATTTACATTTAATGGTATCAAATGTGAAAAAAAGGAAAAATAAGGAACTTTTATAATTACTTTGACAAGATAAAATTATCCAATGTATCTGTATTTTATTCTTTCTATTTGAACTTATGGTATATATATCAGCCACACATTTAAACACTAAGTGTTTGAATAATTATACATTCAGGAATAAGTACAATCTCATTAACTGATCATAATCGTTATTATCTGAATGTACTCCCGCCTTTAATATTGCCCAACTAATCAGCTGAAATAATAAAATAAAAATTTTTCATTATAGAAGTTATATTAATTAATGAGTAGTGCATATTTCTGATACGTATTAAAAATTAGAATCATAAATATGTGAAATATTAAAGATTATTGACAAAGTTTTTAAAACTATAAAAATATTTTAAAATTTCTGTTTTCTTTGATAGTTTGTATTGATAAGACTAACTATGTAGTACATGAAAATAAATACATAACGAATGCTATTATGACTGTGTTATACATTGTTATAATTCTTTAATTGATTGTTTTCTGTAGTTTTTATTCTATCTCTAAGAAAACTATTTTGCAGTGTTTTTTAAATTTAAATTTACGTTTAATAGAATCAGATTTGTGATAGAGGAAAATAAGGATGCTTTAAGGAAGCTTTTATAATTCTTTATTTTGATAAGACAAAATTATGTATTGCATCTGCATTTTATACCTTCTATTATTTGACAGTATGATATAAATAACAGCCCTATAATTAAAAAAAATAATTATTTAAATAATTATGCATTCAGAAATAAATAAAATCTCAGTAATTGAACAGAATCGTTATTATTTGAATGTATCCCTGCCTTTAATATTATCCAAATAAACAGCTGAAATAATAAAATAAAATAAAAGTTACACCTATTAATGAGTAGTATCAGATAGATATTAAAAATTGGAATCATAAATATGTGAAATATTCTTAAAAGATTATTGACAAGGTTTCTAAAACTACCAAAATGGTTTAAAATTTCTTTTTCTTTGGTAATTTGTATTAATAGGTCTAACTATGTAGCACATGAAAATGCATGCATACAAATGCTATTATGGCTTTGTTATACATAAAAACCCTATTAAGAGAATCCTCACCCTTAACCCTTACGTTTATCAAAAAAACCTTATCTCCTTTTTAATTCTTGATTATGTGCCAAAATTATCTAAAATATATTTATTTTATTCCTACTCTTATTTGAACGTATGATATAAATATCAGCAATATATTTAAATACTAATGCATTCAGAAATAAGTACAATCTCATTAATTGATCAGTCATTATTACTATCTGAATGTATCCCAACCTTAAAATTCATTGCTATCCTAATTCAGTCCTAATCCATAATTTAATATGAGTGGCTCACTTATCATAAGTTACCAAAAGAAGGACAAAAAAGAAAGAAGTCAAGAATATTACGTATTCCTGATGAGTGATGCATTCTGGCCGCAAGCATTGATGTCCATGCACAGTTCTTGCTAGCATATCAACAAGAATTGCGTTTGGACAATCATGGCTTGAACTCAAACGAAGAACCATTTCCTGACTGGCTCCGGGCGTGTCCCAGTTGAATTTCCTGCTTTCCTTCCTGCTGTTGACATTGAGTCCGCTGCTGTTGTCCGTCCTCGCCCCATTGCTGCAAGGAAATGAATCTTGTTAGAAAGCCACCAAGGAATGGACGGACAAGATCACGAATAATAAAGTGAAATATGTCGTACTGCCATATACAGGCTATTGAATAAATGAATGGTTTGAATCTTCCATTTTCCTTATTCATTTTATTTTGTTATCTTAAAATCCT
Source organism: Caerostris extrusa (assembly GCA_021605095.1). Classification (NCBI taxonomy): domain Eukaryota; kingdom Metazoa; phylum Arthropoda; class Arachnida; order Araneae; family Araneidae; genus Caerostris; species Caerostris extrusa. The sequence continues at coordinate 31,593 of BPLR01007187.1, read as the reverse complement.
GTTTAATGCCAAATTTAATGATGGTTATTAATAATACAGATCTTTTGAGATTTCTAGATAAAATTTATTTTGTTTTATTGTTAAAACATTTTTCTTGATGGCTGTGTCAAATTAAATTGTTTATTATTTATGGATTTTTAGTAAATTATTGATCTATTATGTTTATAGGAAATTTTTCTTGATGGTTGTATTATTATTTATAGATTTTATATTATTTATTAGATTATTATTATTATAATATTTATTAAATAAAAAGTAGATTTTTTTAAAAGTTTTTGGCAAAAGTTTTTTTTAGAATTTGGCAAAAGTTTAAAGTTTAAAGACATTATCATAAACATAAACATAAGTAGCCACTACGGCAATTCAGGATCCTTTTTTTTTAATAATCAATTTAATTTTATTTAGAAAAACTTACTGACATCTTATGAGATTATTAACTCCCATCTTATGAGATTTGTTGATTAAATTGATTTCGTTTTGATTTTAAAACGTTTTTCTTCATGGTTAAAATTAAATTGTTTATTATTTATGGATTTTTAATATGTTATTGATTTATTATGTTTAATGGCAATAAACATAAACATAAGAAGACACCATGGCAATACAAAATCCTTTTTTTTTTTTTAATTATCAATTTTAATTTTATTTAGAATAATTAATGGTGGTTTAATTTCGTCTATTAAATTAATCCGCAAACTAATTAATTTACTTTATGGAATAATTTACATATATTTTACATAGATTACATGGGTTAATTTTTTGTGCAAGTTCAAAATCAAAATTTTTAAATTAAATTCATTAAAAAATTAAAATTAAATTTAAAAAAATTTTTAAAACTAAACATTTTGTAAAGCATTAATACAAAAATTAAAATTAGTATTAAGGCAAAGACTTAGCATTAATGCTCAACATTTCGCCACTTTATAAATTATTTTTATTTTAATATTTTCTTTAAAATTGTCTTGGAAAAATACTTTTTACAAATATACCAATGCAAGGATGAATAAATAAAGGGTAATAATATAAAGCATATTGTAAAATCTGATGAATAGTAGAGATGAAAATATTAAGTGTTTTTTTTGATTGATCCCTTTTATAAATTTATTCTATTCTATCAGGACTTTAAGAACTTATTTTAAGAAACGGATCGTTGAAGTTACAAAAATTAACGATTCAATTATGCTGAAACTCAGCAGAAAATTCTGCCATATATATTTATTTGTATTTTTTTTTTCAAAAATTTTTTCTTAATTGCTATGCAATGTTCATTTTTAATAAAATATTAAACGATGCCGATTAAATCTTTGAGCTTTTCACATTTTATTGATTCATTTTGATATCTGAATTTAAAAGTTTACATGAAAATGAAAGATTTTCCCGTTATTTGAAAATTTAATGATATTAAAAATTAACATAGATGTTTAGCATTACATTTATCTCGTAGTTTAAAATTTTTCGTAATCGCTATGAAATAGCTTTTTATAAACTAAAGTCGCTTTTTATAGGCAAATTAAATGATGTCAAAATTTAACATCGATAATTAGTATTTAATTAATGCTTATTTGAATTTGTGATTTCAAATTTTTCTTTACTTGAAACTGTGTTAAAACAAAGAAGGCATTCTTAATAATAATAATAATAATAATAACATTCTGAGTTTCCGAACATATGATTATTTATTTATTTTATTCTTTGAGTTTAAATTTTATAAAAACATTTAAGTGGTTTTTTTAACTATAAATTAAAGGACACATGGAGTCATTATGTGTTATTCGATATTTTAATGTTTGATCTAAGATACTTTGTGTTCTAAATTTTTCCTTGTTGCAAATAATAACTTCTTCAATTATTATTTTAAAAAATAGAGAGAATCAGCATAAATATTCAGAATTTCAAAGATTCTTTTTGATTTTGTTTCCAGATGATCTTTTATTACAAAACTGAAAATAATCGAAATTCAAAAATTCTTAACAGACCATGTTTTATTGAATTTATTCTGATGTATATATTCAAATACATATGTGTTTCTTCAAAAGATTTCAGATCAAAGTAAAAGAATTGTGTGTTTTGAAAATAAATTTAAAAGTATTTATATGTTAATTTGATGGGAAAGGAGTTAAGTTACTATTATTTTTCACAAGGTTTCTGAAGTAATTTTACATTTAACTGTAAGATACTTTGAGATTATGCAGTTAAGCTAACTAATTTGTATTTATAAAATTAAAAAGGATGATAAAAAGGTAAAAAGCAAAAATAATATTAATCTGCAATATAAAAATGTGAAAATACATTCTTAAATTTAATTTGTATTTGAAGATTTAGAGGCAATTAAAATGTTTGTTATTCCATAAATTAAAAATGATACTAAAAGCAAATGTTAACGAACATTATAATGTTTTATGGTACAAAGAAAACATTTTAAAGTTAATTTAGAAAAACAAAATTTCTGATCAATAAATTCAATGTCTATTTATCACCTAGGAAATACCAAATACCATAATGAAGTTAGAATTATTTCTAACATATAGATTTAAAAATTACTTAATAACCTTTAAATTACAAGGAATTTATAAATTTAGAATACGATTTAAATGTTCTCTATATTCAAATTTAATGGTAATTTATTAAAAAACAATAACGCTAACAAATTTATCGTGGTATTGATTACAATAACATAGAAGTTAATAGTTGGACAATTTATTAATTAATTAAATTATTATTGTTATTTAATTAAATTTATAATTTCCTCTGCTTTTTTTTAATGGACAAAATTTTGAAATTTTCGAAGAATCTTTGAAACGATCTTGCTGATTCTATTTTTATCTAACGGTTATTGAAATTTTTTAAAATATTTTCAGATCTAGATATTAAAATATTTTTTTAAAATCATATAACTTTTACATTTTTCTAACAAATAAACAAAGGAATATTTAACATATATAAGCTGTACCCTATGTAATTTTCCTTCAAGCAAAAATTGTAATTTTATATTTTATATGAAGAAACAAATTTACCAAATGGCACAAACTCTTTTCAAGCAAGTAAAAAAAAAAAAAAAGAGTATTTTGTATAATTTTTTTCAAATTATTTCCTTCTCAAAAATAATATTGGAGAAGTTATCAAGGAAATTAATTTATCTTGAAGAGCTATCTTCCGTCATAATATAAAGAGAAAAGTAGTATAAGCACTCACAATTACTAACATACCAACCCTTCTACTTATACAGTTCTTCTGTTTATAAAAATATGATACAACACAAAGATTTCCCCTAATGTCACTTAAATATTTTGTGTCCTAATTTTCATTTTTTCCTTGTAACAGATTCATAAAAATGTTATTCAAAAATATTATTTATAAATATTTTTTTTTAATCATTAGATTTCATGTTTCATTTACTTCAATTTAGAAGTGTTTAGATTTGTTTTTTTAAGGAGTACATTATACATTTCTTAATTCTTTTTAAAAATAGTAACTGACGGAAGCAAATATGACTCTGGAAGAACAGGTAGCGGAATTTTTATGAGGACAAGTACAGGAGAATTTAGATATCGTTTTACAAACCCGGACCACAGCTCAGCATTCCACTCAGAATTAACTGCTATAAGCGAAGCTCTGAGTCTAGCTTTAGACTTTAAAGTACCTGATGTTTGGATTCTGACTGATAGTAAGAGTTCAATGCAGTATTTGAAAGATTGGCCAAGCATCTTGGATAAATTGGGGCAGGATATAGTTTCTAAACTAGCTGTTTTGGACCAGATCGGATCGGTGTGCTTGCAGTGGATTCCTTCCCATGTGGGCATCTACGGAAATGAAATTGCTGATCTGCTCGCTAGGAAGGTTGCGAACTTCCCAAAGCTTCTTCTTCCAATCTGTTAGCTTCAGAAGTTCATTCTATGACTCTAGCCAGAGTGAATACCGCTTAGAGGTCGCCACCCATTCATGCATGGTACGCCGCTAAATATCCTGGTATGTCCTTGCAGTGCTCCTGTCCTAGACCTGCTCAAACGGCTTTAGCTAGACTAAGGACTGGCCGCACTAAGAGTTTGACCTTCAATGGAGACGAGAAGACATATACCCTTTGTCATTGTTCGGCCATCGCGTCTCCCTCTCATCTCATCGATTGTATGGGTGCCTCTGTGAGGCAACTGTTGAATGAAGGGAGGACAGTTTACGAACTATTGATGCAGCATGATCTACTGGACTTGGTTTAGGATTCTAAATCAAGGGGATAAGCAACAACAACAAAATAGTAAAATTGCAAAAAGCTGAAAACTAGACACAACTCTGTATTTTGAAGAAAAATATTATTCAAATCAATATGAAAAGTAGCATAAAAACTTATTATTAAAGTATGGAATATAAAAATCCTCAGTATTGTAGTGAAATACGAAGCTATTTAAATATATTTATTGATAAACTTACAACTATTAATTATTCATATAACCAAATATTAAGATTATTAACGCAATATAAAAAGATTTTGAGTAAAGTACTCTTAACTTTTATATATATATATATATATATATTGTGTGTGTGTGCATTAGTTATAAAATAATTTTATATACACAAAAAGTTTAAAATAGTTTATTACTAAAAGTGTTATATTTTTTATTAAATATCTCAAAAAGAAGAGTTTGTTTAAGAGTAATTTAATCATGAAAACCTTTGCACGAAATTTTATCCGTCAAAACGTATTTATAAAAATTATCGTTAGTAAAAGAAATCCGTCGTGTAAGACATTTTTAGTTATGAAAAATAATATAACTATTTATTTACTTATAAAATTTATAAATTGGAATATGGTTTAATTACTAGGATTTTATAATTTATTAATAAATCACGATGTTACATTTTTTCAAGGAGTTCATTTAGTTTGTTTTACTTTACTTTGTTGAATTGGGATTGAAATTGGATTATTTTTATATTTTCAAAACGTAAAATGGAATTTTATCAAGATTTATAATTTTGTCGAGTCCTTTTCTCTACAAATGTCTAATTTTGAAGAATTTTAAATGAAGTACTTTTTTCCGACATAATACAAAGGATTTAGCTGAAAACTAATTTTTTTTTTGTTTTAATTAATTTCACAAACACCATTTTTATTTATAATTATATCAGTTTCTTAATATGCATTTTATTACAGAACAAAAAAAATTTTAATTAACTTTATTTTAAATAATTTCTTATAAAAGATTCTGACATAAATAATATATTACACCAGTTTTAACGACAAAAATATATTTAATATACTAGTTCAAAATGAATTTCAGCAAATATTATTTTTTTGGATCTTCAACTATATCTTTAAATTATCTAATAGTTAGTGGTCATATAGTATAAACGTATGAAAAATTAACTTCCAATACACCCATTACGACGCAAGTACCCAAATTGAGATCGATTTGCAAAAGCTATAGTATTCCAATAATGTTATAAATTTTAAACTAAAACAGATTATTAATATAAAAATAACAGGAATTTATTTTTCTGTTTGGAGATATTAAATCAAGAAAGATTATTTTACATCCAAAATCTTTCACCTCTCCAGTGTGAGAGTATCAGATACAGACAGAAAAATAAACAGAATAGATATTTCCCAGCGGCCTCTGAGGCGTATCTATTTTTGTTGGGCTGTGGGGAACGAAATTGGAATTCGTGGCTGCGTAAGTGGCTGTGTGCTGAGCCGCCTCAAAATGGTTGGCCGGGAGAGATATGAAAATTCAAGAGCGTGGAATACAGAATATATTACAGGAATAAGAGACAGGAAATCTGTTTTCCTTCACGGAGTATGACCCAATGAATACAGACTTCTTGACCGCGTCCGGGCTTTGCGAATAAACTCTGGAAATAGTTGTCGGTGGTATAAAAATTTGCATAATGATTTGTGTGTTTTTATCTACAGCAAGTTATAGTCAATGTTTTTTTTATGGTGGGTGTAGAAAGTACCTGATTTCTTCTACCATATTTTGTAACAAGTGAAATATAAAGAAGTCTTCATCATATGTACCTTCAGATATAATTACGATTTACTTTAAACATGAGAAAGAGATATGATATCAAAAATAGAATGATGTCCTTTAAATTGTGTCAGATGGGATTTAAAATGATAATGATGCCTTTTAAATTGAATCAGATGGGATTTGAAATATTAATGATGGCCATTTAAATTGTATCAGGTGGAATTTAAAATGAGAATAATGTCCTTTAATGATTCCGCATAGGTTTTAAAATGAGAATACAATTTAAATTATATGCGATGGACTTTAAAAATAAAAGTGATGATTTTAAATGATGTCAAATGAACTTTAAAACGAGAATAATGTCATTTATATGATGTCAGATCTGATTTAAAGTGCGAAAGATGCTTTTAAAAGATGTCAAATGTAATTTAAAATGAGAATTACGCCTTTAAACGATGCCAGATAAGATAGTTATTGCATAAAAATGAGAATTATCAACAACGCTCTGCAATCTATGTTGAAAATAAGAAAAGTAAAAAGTTATTTAGTTATTTAAAAGTTAATTTCTAAAGAATTTTATATAATTGAAAATGCCATGCAATAATTTTAAATAAATCGAAATAATTTTCAATGAAGATTAATCATGAAATTGCAATATTTTGTTTTTAAATTCATTATTATTTCATTATATAAATCCCAGAGATTACTTTCAGAGATTCTTTTACAGAGATTTTATAAATATAATATAATTATTTTAAAAAAATTGAGATTTTAATAATTCAGGGATTTACTTTTTTTATATCTCTATACGTATCAGACAACATATTATTGATTATATTATATTATATTTTTCAATTTTATTGAGCAGCATTATATTATAAATAAAATAAAATGCTTTCTTTTAGATAATGAAATATTGATAATTTTGTTTATTGAAAAATTCAATTAATATATTATTTTATATACTTAAAAAAAAAAAATTGAATGAAGTATTACGCAAGTATTATTTTATTTTGTTGAATTAAGAAAGAATGCCAATAAAATTTATTTTTTCAATTGTTTTCTTTTCCAAATTTTGTCAGCGAAGGCTTTTATTTTATTAAAATCGATATTATCACAGGTGGATAGAATTAAATCGATTCGACAATAGAATAAAAAATTTTTAATTAAAATGTAGAATGTGTAATATCGAACAATTTAAAATAAATATTGAATAAATAAGTTTCTAAATATAAGATATTATTTAAAACGTAATATTGTTTTTTTTTTATTTATTAAACTGGAAGGCATTAATATTCGAAAACCCTACACTGAATTTGTTGATAAATTCAAATTGTATATGAAAAAAATCGAAGACCTACAAAGGCTTTTAAATGGAGACATAAAAACTAATTATATGATAGTATAAAAAGAATTATTTGTTAAATATTCAAAACCAGTCAGCATGCTTTTAAAAGATAAAATCCAAAATTAAATATTTCATTTCAATTCAAAATTCTGCAAATTAAACTACATGAAGACACAAAAACCAATAATAAAAAGGTACCTCCCACCTATCAAATCCACTCAAGTAAATGAGGCTCATTTTTACTTTACCTCCGACGAAGTTTTCATCATGTCAGCAATCTCCTCATATTAATGACGCGTCAAACTGTCAACCCCTTCTCCGACACCCACACACACCTACCACTTAACTGATCAGAACACCCCTTTTCCCAAATTTATTAACTCCAAAAAGATTCCCATATAATCTCTTTCCACAAATCTCGACCGTCAAAATCCCACGCGCGTGGATTTGACGTTTTGCGTTTGCGTCAGCAAGTTTGGGAAGGAAGGGACCATTTTTATGCTGCAGACGATTTCTTGGTAGGGGTGGGGTGGGGTGTGGATTGCTGTGGCATTTTTATAAATTCCATTCCTTCTGCGACCACCCTTCCCGATTCGAACAAAGAGGGAACCCGCGAGTCGTGTTTTCGGTCCAGAAACTTTGGATTTCGGGATCTCTCATTTGCATTTTAATTCGATAAAGTTCTGGAGTAGATGAGGAGGGGGGGAGGGGTGTATTTGGGGGTGTTGAATTTTACGTCGACGTCGTGCTCTAAATTCTAAATGGGTATACTCTGAATTTTATACACCCCTCCACCTCTTCGTCCCTGCATCAGACGACTTTTTTTTTTTTTTTTTTACTGCTCCCACTTTTCCTGGAGAAATGAGGAAGGAAAAGGGTTCATCATTTTCCTGGAAAACGGAGGGCGGGGCAAGGGGTGTTTGATCTCGAGCATGTGAAGAGGAATTCACGGAGTTTTGAAGGGGGTGGGAGGGGTGGAAGGCAGCTTTTGAACAGAGAAATGGCTTTGAGAGCGAGCCTTTAAAGTTTTCTTTGTGGAGTGAAGCTAAACTCCACGATGATCATTTGTTGGGTATTAAATTAATGAACTATTTCGATTTTTTTGGAAGAGAGAGAGGACCTTTTAAATGAAGCTCATTTCCAAGTGAATAAATATATTCGCTTCAGTGATCAAGGATTTTGTTATTCAGATCAAAGAATTGTAACGTTGACATTTAGCTAAAATTATTGCACTCAAGTTGCTAAATCATGAATAATTATTTGAGATGGTTTAACGTTCGTGATATCTAATGATTGCGTTAGCTTTTATTTTCAGTCTTGAAATGATATTTAGAAACAGGTTCAACTAATAATCAAATAATATGAAACCTCTTTTATATAAAATGTTTAATTTATATTAACGAATTAAGGGATTAATTTTATATTAACGAATATAAAGTATTAGTAATTTCTACAATTTAAATATATTTTTCTTATATGGATACATTGTAATTTATTTCAAGGAAATACAAGATTTTAGTACTGATGGTTTAGGGTTTTGTGCTGACTGTACTGATAGTTTAATTATTAAACTAAAAATAATATTCTATGTATGCTTTGTAATTTTTTTTTTATTTGAATTTATTGATTACATAAGTTTGTCTTTTTGTACGTGTTAATTAAAACACGTTTTGCGCTTAATTGGTACTTGTAAATGTAAATAAAAGTGGAGTCAATTATTGCTTAATTTTTTCAGATCAATAACATTTGCGATATCTAATCATTGTGTTATCTTTTTTGTTATTTAAAAGATATTTAGAAACAGGTTCAACTAATAGTCAAAGAATAGGCAATATGTCTTTTATTTAAAATGTTTGATTTGTATTTTATATTAAATAATATAAAGTATTAATAATTTCTACAATTTAAATATATTTTTCTTAAGTAGATACATGGTAATTTAAAGTATTTGAAAGAAATACAGGATTTTTGTGTATGACATCGTATTGATGATTTAATTGTGAAATTAAGAAAAATAATAATCTATATAAGCTTCGTAAATTTTTGATTTTAATTTCTTGATCGCATAAGTTTTTCTTTTGTACGTGTTAATTATAACACATTTTATGCTTTATTGGCACTTGTAAATGCACATAAAACTGATGTCAATTATTGCTTAAGTTTTACAGATTAATATATAGGTTAAGTGATTAAATTTCTACAAACATTTAGAATTGCAAAATGTGATAAAAGTATATAAAATTCATAAAATAACTCAAAAAAATCAAAATTAAAATTTCAAAATTTCAAAACAGAATTAAATGAAAAATATTTTCGAGATCATTTGGATGTTTCTTTTTTTTTTCTCACTAATATTACTGTACAAAAAACAGTAGAAATTGTAAAGGTTAAAAAATACGTTTCAATGAAGTTGTTTTATACATTACAAAGACTGGATGAATTTTACTAAAAAATAAAATTATTTTAAACATTTTCAAATACTAAGCAATTTTAATTTTCTTATTAGAAAATTAGCTGTTTTCCACGTATATTTAACCATGCAACCATGGTTTTCACGCATATATTCGTGTTATGCACGTAAGTTATTTACCAAATAAAAGCAATAGCTTTATCGTTATAATATTTAACGAACGGTAAATCAACTAATAACATTGCTTGCCACCTTATTTCTCCTGATGTACTGCGAATTTGTCCAAATTCTAAAGTCTTTATCAATTTAAATTGCAAAGACAGAAAAAAAAAGTTGCTATGTCATAAAAGCACGTAATTTAATAAACAATTTTTTTTGGAAACCCATACTCTAGTTTATAATGATTAATGGATTAATGGAAGTCCATTGCGAGATTTTAATTTAAAAGCGAGCATTAAAAAATGCCTTTTTTTTTTAATGTCACTAAACAAATTAAACGACTTATTTTTGTTTTTATATGTGTTAAAATTGCTCCATTAAATTTACCAATATTTCCTCGCTACACGGACATTAAGGTAAAATAAGAGATATCGAGTTGAGAGGTAAAAAAAATTAAATCCATCAATTTATTTTGTCGGCTGGTTTTTATAAAAATCGTTTGGCAACAGATGTTCGCTGAATTACCCTTTAAAATACACCTGCTATCTAATGCAGTCAGTTTAGAAAAAAATTGTAATTTTATTTTTACAATATTTATCACGAGATAGTGTTAACATTTACGTGAAGAAAAAGTTTTTGCGGAAAGCCCGTTAATTTTCAGTAGATGCTAGAGGTCATATTAATGGATAGTATGATTTAACGGATATTAGGAAAATGTAGTGTTAAAAAAATATTTTTTTTTTTTTTTTTTATTTTTGAGTTTTTTAAAAAAAGAAATTAATTATCTATCTAGTATTTAAAATTCATACGTTATGAAGTGATAAGTGGATGTAATTAGAAGATCCTTAAAAGAAGATATTTGACAGGTTTTTTTAATTAACTTATTTAAAAATAACATTTTTAAAAGTAAACTGCGTTTAATTAAAATTCTACTTAAAAAAAAAACTAAAAATTCTTAAATGAAAAAATATTTTTTTAGGAAAATATAATTTTTTATCAATACATTTTTTCTAAAATTATTTTTTGAAAAAAATAGCGTTTGCTATATCTGTTATGTTAGTTATATCAGCTTTGTTTATATTTGTTATAAACATATTTTTTTCTAATATTTATTATAAGCAATTAAAAATTAAGTTTCATTAAGTTTTTTTTAAATTTCTTATTACTTTTATAGCTGATGGAAATTAGTTAAAAGAATGCATGAAATTCTCTGTCATTTATTATGACATAATCATTTTTACATATTGTTTTATGTAAAAGTGATGAATAAAAAAAACCACAGACCCCAAATATATTTTATTTCTATGAATTGCTGCCCAGTTCAGAAGCTGAAGACAAGATATTTAATCGAATTAAACGCCTAAAACTGATCCCATTATAATATCAAATGTTTTAATAACTAAACATTTTTTCTATATGAAGTTTTTTAAATATTGTTACGTTTATGTTTCATAACTATGTGAAAGATGTATTTTAAAGAACTTTTCATCTAATATTAAATTATAAATATTATGTATATATTTCATTAATTATAATATTTTATAAATTATTTATTGATTAGTGTTTTAAAATTACAAAAAAAAAAAAATAACATTTCTATTTTTTGTATTTAAAATAAACTTTTTTTTAGTTATGAATTAATATAATTATTATTTCGTAAATTATTGAATGAGTCTTTCTTAAAAATGATATTTTATTATATGAAATAAACGAAAATAGATATTTCCTTATAATATCCTCAATTGAAATGATTTTTGTTTATTTAAGAATATATATTTTATATATTCTTCCAATTTTATTTAGTTTAATATTCAAATCTTTGTGACTAAAAAACCATTATTATAACTAAATAAATTTGTACAAAAATGCAAAATTGTCTTTTGGGAGCCTAATGGCAAAATGACTAGCTCTCTAGCTCTCAATACCACAGGTTTCGGGTGCGAGACCAGGCGGTGCCATGGACGTTTTTAGTTGTTAGAATTCACTTTAAACCGTAGGTTCCGGTCTGATATGACTGTTGGGAATAAGTTGACAACCCTACACTGTCAAAAAGAAAAACATCTCCTAGCTCAAAATCTGATCAGAAAACATTGGCCCACCATGGAGAAGAAGAAATTATTTCCTGACAATTAAAATACCATTTATTTAAATTTCTCATTGTACATCAAAAAGAAAAATATTGTTAATCTCTTGGATAATCTTTTTTACCCCTCACCCCCCCAAAAAAAAAAGTGTTAAAGTTACTCTGAAATTAAAACTACATGGGTAATCAAAATTATGTTTAAATTTATAAAGCAGAATTTTGTATATTCATAATTACCATTATTATAACTTTTAAATGGCATATATAAAATTCCTTACATAAACTAAGATTAAACGTTTGTTCCAAATATAATTGGGCACGATTGTGATGCATACATTTTAATTGTAAGCAAATTTAAAAGCATTGTGTATTTCGCCTAGTCACAATAAGGAGCTCCTAGAAAGTGATAATACAATTAAAGGAATTGTTACATGTCCCAAATAATTCTTATTCTTATAAAGCAAACACAAATACACACACACACATACATACAAAAAGTCCACGGAAACGTGCTTCTAATGAAATTGTTACGACATTCGCAATGAATGACTTCTAATTAGGATAAATAAAATACCTCATTCCTCGGAAAGTTCGAAGTAGGAGAAATTAATAGAACAAACATTAATTTATCTTCCATTTTTATCACGCTAGGACTTCTGTCTCTCTCTCCTTGCTTTGTGCAAGTCGAAGTAATTAAGTTTGGGGGAGGGGGAGGATTCGAACTTTCAGTTTGAAATTCTCTTGTCACATTACTACAGTAGCCCCAGGTTTGCCAAACTTACACTGGCTCGGCAAATATCCTCTTTGTGAGCTACTTAGTAACCCTTTTACTTGGGCAATCTAATTATGTGTTTAATTCCTGTCTTCTTCTTCTCCACATGTTCCCGAGTTTTCTCGCAGGCAGGATGATGGGTATGCGCTCCCCAAATTTAGATATTTAATTACGGAGAAACGTACACTCGTTTATACTTTTGGATAAATATTTTAATTGGAGCGTGTTTCGTAGTGCGATTACGAAATGCATATTTATGGATGAATCTGCCGATTTGTCGTATCGCTTAAGAATTTGGAATTGGTGTATGATCCATGTTTTAAAAAAATATATATATATGCAATTTTATGAAGAAAATAATTGACGTCCGATATTTCCTATTTCAGTAAAGGACAAAATGCAATTTATTTAGATGAATTTTATTGAAAGAAAATAAGTATTTCACTAATTATATAGTTATGTAATTAACCATTATAACATTAAGTCAGACTTCTACCTAAGGGAGATCTATCGCAACAGAAGCTACCCCCCCTTTCATTCATCCAGAACACAGGGATTCATGGACTTAGTCTAGATGTTGTTGTCGTTCAAGTGGTATAAGAAACAACATCATTATACATATCTAACCCTATGGGCAAAATTGCAGGCAAAAAATTAATCAAATTTAAAAATCAATCTGTATTTTCTTTATCAATCTTAATACAAATAATAGGTTCTAAATATATGCTAATACGAGTGTTAAAAAATTAAAAATTAAAATCAAGCAGTAACTAAACATATATTTTATGCGAATTGCAAACACATACAGAACAATACTAGTTCCATTTTAATTCTAATATTCTTTATTGGTCCAACAGCTTCATGGTGACCATTTGCGTACAGGCAAATTTCGAGACAGGAGATGTTTTTATGGGGCAGTGTTATCAGCCCTAAGCCTAATGCTCTACAGCCATATTAGACATGATTTACAGTTTAAAGACGATTCCGAACCACTATAAACATCCTTGGCATGGCCTGGACTCGAACTCGAAATCTGTGGCACAGAGAACCAGAGAGCTGGTCACTCGACCCTCAGGCTCCTAATTCTAATCTACTATCAAAAATTAGTCTTAATTTAACTGAAAAACTACTGATTTTTTTAAACAATATTTAACTAAGGAAAAAGAAAATTCATCCTTATTTTTTATGCACTTTACAAAGACATTGAAACCGTAGAAAAATAATTGAAATTCACAGTGTCATAGTTTTTTTTACTATTTTATAATATATAGAAATGGAATCGAACAAAAAAATAATTTTACTTTATATTGCATATGTTTGTAATTACAGCCTTTTTTTTTTTTTTTATCATACATGATCAGAAATGCTTCTGATGAGATTAGAACGATTAGAATGATGAAAGATGAAAATGAGAAATTGTTATTTATCTTCTTACTTTTATGTCTGTGATTGAATTCTTTATCAAAATATTTCAAAGTATAACTATAAAAAGAGTGAATACATAATAATATAATGAATTCGTAGAAAAATAACTGAAATTCACAATAATCAAAATTTTTTTACTGTTTTATAAAATATGGAAATATAATCGTACAAAAAATAATTTTACTTTTACAGTGCATATGTTTATAATTGACTTAATTTTTATCATACATGATCAGAAGTACTTCTGAAGAGATTAGAACAATTAGAATGATGAAAGATTAGACTAAGAAATAATTATTTATCTTCTTACTTTTATGTGTATGGCTGCATTCTTTATCAAAATATCTCAAAGGACAACTGTAAAAAGATTAAATGCATAATAATATAAATTGAATATATAAGCTGCATTTTTTGTATTATTGTAATTGATATAAAAAGAGAAGCATGTTTATTAATAGATAGTTGTAAAATCAGAATCTGCAAAATAAAATTTTTATGGATCAATAACTACAAAGTTAAAATTTATTCAGAATCAGCTTGATACATTTGGCTAATATATAAAGATTTAGTTTACAAAAGAAGATCCTCTTCTAATTTGCATAAGACAATAGTGGGTATGAACTTATCAAAAGCAAAATCCAGCTACCAGCATTAACAGAATGAAGCATCTTAGAAAAATCTTTTCATAAGCTTATGGAATTACTATACAGACCGTGAGTTGATGAGAGCCTTAATGAATTTCCTGTGGCCACGAACTGAATACTCTATTTAAATGTGGAAGATTAACTGTAACCGCTTCCGAGACAAGACTTCCGGGGTTTGCGAAAGGGGTGGGTGGGGAACAGGAAGTTGTTCCAAAAGTTAACCCGCTTGGAACAAGGGTCTTCCCTTTTCATGTAGCCACTGGAGCCCTGTTCCCTCATAATATATGATTGCCTTTCTTTTCTTTTTTGGCAGACGATTTTCTGATGAATGTCGCGTTCGAAAAGTTATTTCAAAAAATATCGTTTGAACTTCGCTTAGTTGCTCTGTTTCCTGTTGGAATAAACAATAATTTATTTTCTAGAAAGAATTCATAAATTGTTAAATATCCATTTGGTTGTTTATTTGAAAAATTATGCATATCAGACCATGCATTATTACACATTTTCTAATGTTTTGTTTCGATACAATGTTTAAAATAAAAATATTGTTTATTATACTTAAATTAGAATAAGAATAGTGAGAAGTATTTATTTAATAACTCTTTCAAATAATGTTTCAAGAATAAGAGATTTATAAATACTTTTTTTAATATCTATAAATTAATTTGGATGATAAAAATGAAAAAAAAAATTCATTTTTTGTCAGCATTTACTTAAAAATGTAAACGATGCTATCTGTTTCAAGTCTGATAAATATAAGTTTCGTTGAACTTTAGTGACTATTTTAGAAAATTATTGCACATTTTAAAATGCTTTTATCATCAATTTAATAATTTTGAAGAAAATATTATTTGTTATATTTAATTTTTAAAATGGTTTTAATCCAACATTTTTTAATATAAAAAATAGGGAAAATATGTAATTATTAATTCACGTTTGATGTCTTATTGAATGAAATTAATTTTAAAAAAGTAAACTGCCGCTATGTTTTTTTAACATTTGTGTATGCAACTGTAATATTACGTATACTATTGTATTATTACGTATTGTAATATCTTGTATACCATTGTATTATTACGTATTGTATTTGTTGTTGCGAATATAATTATAAAACTATTTATTCTATTTAGTTGTGGTGTTCACATAAAAATAAAAACTTTCTAATCATAATATGAATAGTATTACATGATGTTAAAATAAAAATTAGATGAAAAAAAAATTCCACACTAACTATTATACATTTTCCTTTCAAACAGTTCTGCGCCGCGTATATCTGTCTAGCACCCCTAACAAGAAATCGATTCGTCCGTTTCCGCTGTTAAATTGGGTGTTAATAGAGATTTTTGCATAACGTTTTTTATCGTCAGTTATTTTTTCTCCTAGCGCGCATGCTCATAGGAAATTGCACATGCGTATCTGTAATAATGTTTCCTATGAGCATGCGCGCTAGGGAGAAAAAATAACTGACGATAAAAAAACGTTATGTAAAAACCTCTAATAATTCTACACGATCCTTATTCGGACTATACCTGGATAATTTGAGCAAGCACACGTCATTAAAAACTTAAAAATTAATTATTAATTTTTATTTATTAAAATATTATACTATTAAATAATTTTAAAATTAAACTCTTAAGGTGATTGTACTGGTTTTTTCATTATAAAACATAAAAATTATTATAAAAGGAGCAGTAAAATCAAGATTATTGGGGGCATAGCAGCTGTCTCATGGCATGAAGCGAACAATCATTCCAAACACAATTGCAAATCCAAAATTATTAATTACAGAACTTAAAGCAGAATTACAAGAATTTGTCTACAGTATTTAGCAAAAGATTTCACATGTATGCAATTCTCATTATAACTCCAAGAAATAGAAATAATAAAAATTCAAATGATTTCAACAACTTCGATGCCATCCAAATGATGCAATACAATTTATGCAATATCTATAATTTACGCCATATATAATATGATGCAATATTTTTCACATGTAAAAAAATTAAAAGAATATTACAAAGCTCCAATAAATTGAAAGAAAATCGAATTTGCGATTTAACTTAGTATCAGATTTGTCCGGTTGCATTAAATTTCGATGATAACTTGAAAATGTATTTCCGATAGAACTTGAAACAATAAATAAAATCATTTGCTTAGAATATTTTTGTCCACGATTATTTCTGCAATTAGAACATTTCATGACTAAAGATCGTGAAAGTATATTTCATTACAAATTTTTTTCAAATTTTTACAGAAATTGAGCTTAGAGAAAAATTGAATTTTTAAAAAACCTCTAACTTCTTTAAATGATTGAAGTCCAAAAATAGTTCAAAGAATATTTCGATCAGCCAGAAATCAAGACCGAACGCTAGGAAGAAATTACTCATCGCAAGGAATCAAAGACTTTGAATTTCCTTTACTACATATGTTCTACATATGTTAGAAAAATGTTCTTACAACGTTATATGTGCTGATGGAAATATATAATATATTTTTTGGAGTTAGAAGTTGGTGTCACAGTTTGGTGAAAATCGAATTTCAAAAAAGAGAATTCATTTCATTCAGTAAACATGGCGACTGAGAAGTTATGTTTCCGGATACAAGCTATCCACTGAAGTTGACAAATTCAAATTTATTGATGATGGTATGGATTAGAATATTATTAGAATATTATTGAAATCTCAAACTGAATGCTAATATCATCGACTGAAACTCTACATAGATCTCCATAATACCTTGAAGTTCTATTTAGATATTGATCCTGAAAATACTTCCTTCAATATTTGATTGGGATTTCTTTATTTAAATTTTTTTTACAATTGTAATTTCTCAATTTTTTTCAACAACATTTGAGATCAATATAACATATTTGGCTATAATTTGAAATTGAATTGGAAAGAATAGCTCCTGTTTTGAAAAAAAAATGTTACTTTTGTTAAGACTAGTGGATATGCAACCATTTTAAAATTGATCAATAAGCAGTTCAAAATTTTTATTCAACTCAATTGTTCTTATGCAAATTTTTAGTGAGGAACATTCAGTCTTTTATCAATGCTTATAAAATGAATTTATTTAAAATAATTAAATTAAAATATAAATAAATAAAATGTTTCTGCTTAATTGTTTTAATTAAAGAAATTTTCATTATTTGATTTAGTTACATTTTATTTAACGATTTGTATGTGTGACACATCTATCTAAAATTCTTTTCAGACAGTAAATCTAAAGAATATATTGACATGTTTATAATGTCGATAAGCTTATAATATTAATATTTTTCTTTAACTTCACTTTTACATAATCTTGTTTTTTACTCCACATCCTATCTAAACAGTGTAACCTGTCCACGTCCTATTGAAACCTATGTAAGGAATTTTGCTTACCCTTCCTTAATTTATTTATTTTTCAAATGAGTTAGGCAAGTGTCATTAATAGCTCCATTGCACGACAAGTTGCAACATTTTAAGAGTCCATTTTAATAAAATCTGAATCTCTTATCCAAATTACCAACATTGCTCTATTCGTTCTATTTCAGTTGAAAAAAACACCTTCTCCTCAGCTTCTGTTGCTGTACAATATCCTGCATGCTTCTATAGTACTGTCATTTCTTTCATCTTCAGATCTTCAGAATATGTTCTTTAATGTCTGTCTCATCCACTCATACATAGAGTGGTGGCAGTCAGGTGATTAAATCAATTTATTAGTTAAAAAGAGGGTCTAAATTAACAATAAAACTGGTTATCGACTTCAGAAATCTGCAAATGACTGAATTTTTATTAATGGTCTAGCTCAAATCTGTAGGTGAATCCTTTACCTTTCCAAATTATGTGTATTGTATAATGGACACCTAATTGTACCAGTTGTTGTATAGCTTTTTTTCTTTTATATCATAATTTAAATATTTGCTTTTTAAATTTTATTTTTATAATTGTTAAATTTTCTAATTTTAATTTTTAAAATTTCCATTAATTTCATTTATTCACATAGTAACTTTTCTTGTTTTATGCAATCGCACATTAAGTGCTTTTTTAAAATTGATATATGGAGGTAATTATGGTCCAATTCATCACATAGGATTTCTATAATTGGTACATATGTTCTACTCTGTTAACACATAATTGGTTCATTGCTCTGTTTCTCCTCGTCCACTTCAAAGTACAGGGACTTTCGGAAAGACATGATCTAAACGAGCACTTCCTATTCAAGTCTAAACCTTTAAAGTATCTTTCAGTAAAATTTTACCATGCAGAGATGGTAGTCTTTCTATATTATAATGCCAGGTTATAGTAGTTTGATATGCTTTGTAATGTTAGGTGGGCCTTATAGGCGTAACCTCAAAGCAGTCGATGTGTTGGTAAAAAAATGTGTCTAAAATTAGAGATAACTTATTCGTCCTTAGACTGCAGAATTAGGTTGGTGTTGGAAGGAAGTTAGAAATCTTTTATAAAAAAAACTGAACTCCTCGAGGTTGTTGTCCTTAATGTTAGGTGGGTAGTCACAAATAATGTAAATGACAAAAGGAATTGGCAAATAATTATTGACCTCAACTTGTTTCTTTATGGACCAAAGACCAAGTTTACCACCTAGCATAAAAACACATGCCTGGTGGTCAACGTTTTTGAGTTTCTCCTCCACATTACCTTCAGTATTTCTTTTAATATCTTATGTATTTTTAAGGCTCTGCAGTTTTCTGAATTGTATATGAGTAATAGCTTAGTATACCACTTACATTTATGCATAATGTGAAGGGCAAGCTATCCTTCACTGATTTGAGCTCTGGTGCTTTCTTTTCTTCTACCATTATCTGGGCTTTGCTTGGTATCTTCTTCCAAAGTACCAGTTTTGTCACAGCTGAAATGTAATCTACAAAGTCACCAATCTGCTGAAGTGGTTCGTACCCTCTCACAAATTTTAGTCACGATGTTTCCGGTGAACGGCTTCGCTTTCAAACACAAAAACCGAACATTCATCATCTTTTCACAGATAAAGTTGCGTGGCTTTGAAGTAATTTTAAATCCCTTAGCTGGAATTAAGAACCGAGTCTTCCTGCATCATAATAGCACATATCGTATAAGTGGACTGCTACTGTTTTCACAACTTTAATATTCACGTGCCTTTCTTGTCAATTATATCATGCTTTAATCCTATTGATATAACCTTTATTTTATTTCACTACTGTTCTTTTATCTTCTTTAAACTCATGGTAAAAATTAACTATTTTTTAAAATTAGCTGAATAACACAACTAAATATTTCAATAAACTATTAAAAAGCAAAGAATTTTGTTGCAAATCTCATTTTAATTTGTAGGCTGTTCATTGTTTAGTTCTTATGGATTTGTAAGTTTTGGCTACATCTTGTGTGAGATGATTAAGCATGATGAAGCTCGACAGAAGAACCACAACTGTATCAAACGCCTGATCAAATCAATTACAAGATACATTTAGAAAAATTGTTCCCAGTGACTTTCCATTAAACAAACAAGATTTGAAAATAGGAGCAGTACGATATTTAGGACGTCCTCAAAGTAGGCTCGGTGTTTAAAATATTGGTTAGTATGGGTTGAAGACAAAATTATTACCCTTATACACTTCTTAAAAAAAGAATCATATGCTAGGTACGATCTCTTACATCGCTGCACAACATACTTTATATTGTTATTTTTCCGGTTCTTCCGATAACTGTTTAAAATATTTTAAATGATCAATTCTATTAATTTACCAGCATATATACACTTATACTTTCATTGTTTTATAATGTTAAAATATTTCTAAATAATTATATTGGCAATAGATATAGCAAATAATTTTGTAAATAATTTGAGATCAGGATGGATGATCTTAATTAGGTGAAATTAAAAAAAAATCTTGCATTGTAAGTAAATTTTTTAGTTAATTGATAATTAATTTAGTCGTAATCAGTTGATTTCTATTCATTCATGTAGTGCAGCAACTGATACTTACAAAGCAATTCATACATTGTAAATCATTTGTATCCAGTGATTTTATTGATTAAAAATTAGAACAAAAAAATATTTGAAAAGAAAATCATGATATTTTCCTTTTAAATTCAGTATGAATAGAATAATGGGTCAAACGTCTGTTTCAACCGAAAGCCTTTTCACCAACATTGCAAACTCTAAATGATAATGTCTCGAAGTTATGATTATGAATACAGACATGCAGGAAGCCAGCCACAGGTTAGATGGAATTGCATTTGATATGTGTTAACGAGGAATAATGATGAGTCTGCGTTGGATAGGATATAGTAGACAGCGAATATCTACGTGATAAAATCATAATAAAGGATGACTGGCGTCTGTTTGGATAATTTACAATATCTTTAGTAGCCATTGTTACCCAAGTGAAGTATTTATCCTAGTTAATTGAAACTATAAAATTTGTATCAAAGATATGCATATAAATATAATATATATGCAAACATTTGTAAGCATATATATTTGTAACATTTGTACATTTGTAAATGCATATAAGTGTACTTTCGAAATAACAGATATTTCGAAAGTACATTATACTCTGCGCACAATTTTTTAAAATTATGTTTGATTTATTACGATTGTGATGTATTCATGTATCTTGTGATGTATTCATGTATCTTGTGATGTATTCATGTATTTTGAGATGTATTCATGTATCTTGTGATGTAATCATGTATCTTGTGATGTAATCATGTATCTTGTGATGTATTCCTTTATCGCGATTATACAAAACGCCTGCTCATGACTATTGGTAGAGAATGCTAGCTAGTGTGCAAAAGGAAGAAGGTTTGAATTCCACTGATGGTGTGTACTATAGTCACTGCTTTAAGAAAAGTAAATTAAAAGGCGATTATGAAGAAGTTTTTTTCTAGAGCATCACATTACCTTGTGTTGTAGACCTTACCTTGTACAAGTAGATGGGAGGAAGTACCCACACAAAAATACCCATCCTTTGAAAAGCGATTACTTCCTCTCACACCATTCTAAGAACGGTATTAACGATCTAAGTGGTGCTATATTAATCATATCAAAAAATATATTGAACATGTCAACATATTAGCGAGATCACGTATTGAGAGAGCAAGGAAAAAATTAAAAATTAAATCTTACATTGAGGCTATCTCTAGCTATTAATTATATTACACCTTTAATTATTTTAATTGTATTTCATTTAAAGTGAATGCATTATCAATTAAGAAGGTACATTATCATGGCAGGGGCTGTCTAATCATTATTTGATCTTATTACATCCAAAATATTCTTAAATGTAGATTTTTAAATAAAATAAATGTAGACTCCTCAAGGGTTAGACTGGTTTAGTTTAAGTTTAGCTAATTTAGGCTAAGGTTCAGTTTAAGTTTAGCTAATTTAGGCTAAGTTTAGCTTTAGCTGAGAGAGTAAAGAGTTTAAAAAAGCAATGAAAAAAATTGCAAACTATTTTCAATTATAACTTCATATATTTAAATCATATTTAATGTACATATATATGTATATCTGTAGTAATCACTGATATATTACACTTATTCTTATTGCAATTATGGGTTGTTAATTTATTCAACTACTCATTCCAATCAATAACCAAAAGAAAAATAAACGTTTAAACGAAATTTCGAAGAGAAGCTAATAAAAATCCATAAAAATGTCTCTATATAGGAATAATCAATGTAATCAATGTCACATTTTTCATCACATTAAAATCACATTTTACAAAAATGCTTTTAAAAACTTTGATAATAATAATAATTCTTTAAATTTGAATACTACAAGTTATTTAAAGATATGCATAAAACTTTAGTAAAGATTGCATAAAACTTATTTAAACTAGTTCTTTTTTTTTATTCATAAGAAATACTTGTACATAGAGGAATTTAAAGTCATCGATCAGATACGAGACAAGCTTCAATTTATGAGAAAAGGCCTTACGTCAGAATAAATTTTGTATACTATCTGTATAAATCATTATATTTTTTTCTATAAAATAAAAGACTGCTGTGCAGTGATTGATAAAATTTTTTATATATTTTTAAAGGAAACAATAACAAATGAATACCTCAGTTTCATAAAAATTGTTCAGCCTAGCATTCAATGAAAAATAGCCTTATTTTGTCTTCATTTTCCGCATAAAATGAATTACAAACTTATTTATAAAGATTATGATACACCTTACTGGTAAATAAATCACGATGTTTGAGACAATCCAATCATTTCAAGTAAATTTCAAGCATAATCCCCTTAGACGGTTGCTGTTTTATGGTATATATAGTTTGACAAATGGTTATTTGGAATAGAGGGATGTAAATAAACTGCATAAAAGTATGCTTAGTTTGAATGTTTACATTCTGTTGGAACTTTATTTTCATATTATTCGGCTTTTTATTGTACATTTTATGTACATTGTTACGGGAATTGAAAAGAAAAACAAATTTTACAAAAGAAAAAAAATCTAATTATTTTCTGTAAATAAAATTATACGACATTGCTTTTAAGAGAGAAGAGGCATGGTCCAAATAAATCAATAGTAAAGAACGTAACATTTTTGTACATTAATATTAAATTAAGAGCATTTAACATTAATAAATAATATACCGATAAATTAAATGCTTGTTCTTTTGAGATTTTAAAATGAAAAATTGTCAAAGCAAAAAAATTATTGTTTTCAAAATAGTTTTAAGACATAATTTTCTACAGTATTCCAAATTCTATACTTATACATAATTTTAAGTCTATTTAAAATTAAATTTTAAAAAGTTACTTCTATCTTTAAATATATAGCAGTATGAATAAAAAATAATAATAAATTAAAAAAGGCATGCAGTCTTTTCAATTAAAAATTAAATAATTAATTACAAAGTTTATTTTAAGATAGAACTAATGGTTCTATATTTTTTTAATTATAAATCAAGTTTTTATTAATTGTCTTCAAAGTATTTTTTTATTTAAGTGTAGATTAGAAATAAAAATCTCCAAATATTAAAACTTTGAAATATATAATCTTTTCCAAAATAAACTTTTGGAATTAAGAAAAAATCAAGTAAATTGAATATATTTGTCAATCGAGATAATCCTTCAACGCTCATAAAAATGAATATCATAAAACAGCATTATATCATACAAAATCCAATTCAACAATTTTTTCAACGCTTCTCATAAAAAGACGTCTGATCAAAAGAACCCCAGGATTGAGCGGAGCAAACGATCCTGAAAGTAACAGAATTTGGAACCAGTGTTGGTTTTTCAGCACAACATTGATTCATCTCCATGTTTCCGTAAATTCCCTTGCACCCCTTCTTACCACCCTCTGAGATTCTAAAGAGGAGGAGGTAAGGGTGGAAGGATTGGAAAAATTCTTTAGTCCAAAAGATTTTTTTGACACCGGGAAGGAAGTGCAGACGATGATTCTCGGAGAGAGGAAACGGTTGTGATCAGCCTTTTGCATAAAATGTTTTATACATGTTGTCCTTAAGATCTGCATAATGTTCAGTATCTTTTTAAATGCCATTACAACTTTCCGTTTACACATCCGGGGTGAAGAAGCTTTTATTGAAGAACATGCAAAAGAATGGTGTTTTCTATGGTCCATTCTTTTTTTCCCTGGACAGTTTTTATGTTGTAGTTTTGACATTTTGGGCACAGTTTCGGAACACAGAAACTTCCCCTTTCTGTACTCTTGTTCGTTAGGTTTTAATACCCCTGGCCAATTTTATTTTTTTAATGCAGAATCCTCTTTTTGTCTATTGTCTGTTTGTGTATTCCTTCTTGGTTCTTACACGTCCATCGTATCTTGCCCTTTTTGCATTTATTTTATTTATTTTGTGCTTTACTCAAGGATATTCAAATGCAAGATTTTTTTTTATTTTTATCCTTCTCTTTCCTTTGTTTTCATTTCTTGCTTTTATCCTTTTGTTGTTGTCTTGAAGTGTTAAGGATTTTGAAATTCACGCCCTGAGGGCCTTATTTTTTTAAAAAAACTTATTTATTATTTTTTGTTGTAAACTTTTTAAAACACAGACAAAGAAAGGGTATCTGGTTTTGTTACATTTAATGTTGATCTTTTTTTTCGTATTATTCTTTTCATTTCTTGTGTATCGTTTTTTTTTTTTTTCAAATGTTAAAGGGAAAAAAATGCTGTAACCTTCAGACTGTCTGAAGTTTCCGTTGAGGGCATTCTACTAGGCTTTGTTTAAAAAAAATATTCAGTTTCGAATGAATGATTGAAAATGAAATGAATCTGTTTATTTTTGGATTAACTTTTAAGTTAAAGTTGGATGATATTTTATGGCATTAAAAATAAAGTGTACGTCACATGTCTTTATTATGTGACAATATTATGGTTTTTTTTGTCGAATTTTTCTTTTCTCAAGCATGATAAAATTTGATTTTTCTTTATATTTGATTTAAGACTTCAAAGAAAGGGAAGAAATTTTTTTAAAAATGCTGTGGTCTTTTAAAGTGTCTAAGTTTTTATCAAGTAGAGGGTAAATCAAGGGTTGCTTTTGTTTAACTATGTATAAAAAATAATTCAAATAACGAGAAAGCTATTTAAAATATATATCTAACATCTAATGTAATGATATTTTTTTAATTTAGTTTAAGTGCCTAGGCAGCATGGTGATTAATACTTTTTCGGCTTATGGTGCTTAATTTAAAAAACTAACAAAGGAACCCCAGTAATATCTCTTTCGTAGGGGGCATGCCAAAAAGGGTTAGGGCAACAAAAGACATCAAATAAAGAATACTTTAAGAATATACTACGAAATATTAAATACTAAATAAAGTTAACTATAAAAACTAGTAAACCGTTATTATTTATACGAAATAAAATGATATACACATATTAAAATAATTACTTCTTCGACAATTACAATTTCATGTGGTCTGTATTTTATCTTTGTGATTATCTCAGTTGCGTCTTCTTGTTGCTGGGTTTTAACGATACTTATTTCACATGTTCTAACATATTTAGATTCACAAAAATGAATTGATTGTTTGGTCTTCACATATTTGAGATAATTATTTCAAATTGAAAATTAAAAAAAAATATTTCATTTCAAAATGTCACAAAATAAGTTGATAAACGCGTCAGCTGCAGTTATAGAGGAGAATTGCACATGTAGTACTCAAATGTTCATGGTGCATCTATATTTAATTTTTTAAAAGCTAGAAAACAAATTTTTGTGTAATGGTAACTTTTTTCCCTATAAAAATCATGAATTAAAATAATTTAAAATCATTTCCTATAAATTTTCCTGGCTTTTTAGTATAAAATTAATTAGATAGTCTAATTAATTGGATAGTCTAAATTTCTGTACTGCATACAAACTATTACACTGATGATTTTCTATCAATTATGTTGTCTACTCCAGATACAAGCATGGCAGATCGGGTAATTAGAAGACCACATCTTTCTCATTGGGTTTAAAGTGCTTTGTGGGGTTCGTATCCTCTTACACATTCCTTTAAGAGGAAGGGAGTTGTCTCCAAATTGCTGTGGTATAAATTACCATTAATCCATCATAGTAGTATTTTATTGTAAAATGTATAGCAATTTTGATGGATTTAAGAAAGAGATATAGCAGCTTAAAATATCCTCGCAATTAAGAGAAAAAGACTAAATTTAAACTTAGTTTTAAGATTGATATAATATGTAAAAACCATTAATGTGTTTGTTTAGTAACAAAAGGTTATTAAAAATGTAAATAAAAAAATTGAGAAATTTTAAATTTTCGAATAAAAATAATCGTCTATAACTCTATATTTTAAATGGTTTTATTTAAATTCGTTTTTTTTTCAAATGCATTTAAAGGGGGTAAACCAAAATCTTTCATGAATTAAATGATGTTTATTGATTTATTGTTTAATAGCAATTTTAAAGGATCTATTTCAATTTGAAGAAGTTTAAATTTATCTCACATTGTTTAAATTTCCTATCTTTTCACAACTTAAATGAAATATATTTAATGAAAATTAATGTCAATACTTATCAATAATTTTTCAAACTAAACTTCGTTATGCCGTTATTATTTAAAAAAAAAAAATTATCTTCTTATTTCTGAAAAAGAGGATTTGAAGAAATTTTCTAAAAATATTGTAAGAAACATTTTGACATGAAATATTTCTTAAATAAATTTGGAATATGTACATAAATATATACAATAACAAACGAAAATTTTTATATCATAATTTAATGTACATTATAATACTGCAAAATGTTAGTAAATAATTTGTATGTATATATAACAAATAATGTTAATAATTTATGTTATTTTAAATAGTGCAAAAAGAAATTATTTCAAATTTTCATATTTCTACATATTTAAATATTTTTCCCAAAGGATTTGTTTTGTAAACTTGAGAATACATTTGTTCTTTCAAACTGAAATTTACTATATTTTTATTTCCTTTGAGAAATAATGTCCATTCTTGTAAAAAATGGATATAACATCTCGCAAAAATGGGCATAACAAAATGAGAAAAAGCAAAAAAGGTCATAACATCTCAAAAATGACATTATTTTCTTATGGTATAGATAACAGGAAAAGAAACACAATTGAATTATGCCGTGACAAAAATGATCTTTTATTATTTTTCACTGATTAATGACTTTCACAACCTGTTACGTCTCCAGTTTTTTTCTGCTTGGTTTTGTTATTACTTTCATTTGATATCATTGAATCCACCTGGCAATGGGCTGCGTAAGCGATCCATATTGAATGAGCCAGAAATCAACCCTGGGAAGAAATAAAACAATTGGGGCCTCGTTCAGCAGAAAATATAGACAATCCTTCTTCTCTTCTTGGGCATTGTTGATCATCATTTTTTTCTCTCCAAATAAATCGATAAATCAAATTGTTTGAGCTAAGAGCCGGCCGGTCATGTCTTACATCAACTGCAGCTTCATCTCAGAAGTGCTGGGGTCGATTTTTATCATGGAAGCCTGCCTGCTGTAAGTGCTGCTCCAAGAAACTTCCAGACGCAGCTCTAACTTGGGTAGACAAATGCGAGATCGGATAACACACTGGTGTTTTATAAACACATCCTTGACGGAACACTTTGTGAATTTCGAACTTTTAATGGAGTATATCGAAGAAAAAAGGTTCCAATAAAAAACATCTAGTTGCAGTTAATATTTTTTGATCGTTTTGTAATTTAGTTCATAATAAATAAATTCTTTACTGAAATCATTACAAATAGATAAATGGTGTAATTAATTGACTGTAGTTAAATTTGACTAAATTTGGGGAATTAATTGCAATCAAACAATCTGACAAAAAATGAATTGTAATTTAGGTTCATAATAAATAAATATATTCTTTACTGAAATCATTACAAATAGATAAATGGCTGTAATTAATTGATCTGTTGACTAAATTTGGGAATTAATTGCAATCAAACAATCTGACAAACAAACGAATTGTAATTTAGGTTCATAATAAATAAATATATTTTTCCTGAAATCATTGCAAATAGTAAAAATGGCTGTAATTAATTGATTGTACTTAAATTTGACTAAATTTGGGGAATTAATTACAATCAAACATTCTGACAAAAAAAAAAAAACCGAATGAAATTATCACTATTACAAAAACTGCTTTCTTTTAATTTCAGTTTGGCCGTTATTAATTGAACTTGAAATCACTTTAAATGTGATATTGAAGATTTTGCGGAACATGGGATGAGTTGTTCTGTTAAATGCAATTATTTTCTGTCAATACTTCCAATACTTCAAATGCAAACCAAAGACAAGGGGCACAGTCAAATAATGCTTTGTAAAAATTTTGCTTTTAACTAAAGTGCATCAAAGACAAGATTTATTTAATGTTAACTTTTTACGATAGTAGTATGCACCATTATAAGTATAAGATAGTATAAAATAGTATGCACATTGGTTGTTTGGTTGGTATAAAAATGCATTGGTCTGTATAAGAAAATATTAAGAATTAAATACAAAGATTGGCACTTTATTGATTAAATATATAAAGTTTTCCTCATATATCTAGGGATCAGTTTAGTTCCTTCAAAATTCAAAATCAACTCGATTAATTGCACTAGATCTTGTTTGCCATGCCAGCACACGGTAGTGAAGTGATATACAACCATTTGTCCATTTGTAACCACATTATGATATCTAATGTTGATGATCCTTTAGATATATGATGATATCTTATTATTTAATATATATAATGATCGTTTTTATGATTTAATTATGGCTTTTGTATAACTAACTTTATTTGCAAAATTAACTTATAGAAATAAGGTGACAAATGTTGGCAAAATGCTTTTTTTTGAGTTCTTTTAAGCTATTTGTTGAATGTTATTTTTTGAATTCTTCTTTACTTAAAAAGCCATATTGCAAAAGACAGGGGGAGAACTGGAATACATGGTGTATGCAAACTGTTTTTTCCTTTTTCATACAGATTCCTAAAATTTTTTATTTATTCTACCTATCCCCTTTTATAACGAGATTAGGGAGGTTCAGTCTCACACATCTGTCTTCACACACAAAAAGCCTTTTTATATATATAATGCCTTAGGTGAGGTAGAAAACAATTGATTGGATAAAATTTATTGCATTTATTTTTGAAAATTTTACAGTTTAGTCAAGTTTTTTATAATAGCCGCCTATTATTTATAAAAATTTTAATCCACATAAAAACTTATGATAAAATTTATAACGAACCATTTAATTTGATATCGTTAAAAATATCATCAATTATCATTATCGATATCAGTATATCAATTATATAATCACATCAGTCCTAAAACGATCCGAAATATTTCAAAAAAAATTAAAAACGAAAAGAACAAAAAAAAAAGCATAGAACGCACATATAGTAATGTAGAACAGCGCAATATGATTGGTTGTGGGTTGGCTAATGATACCCAATGATCAATCAAATTATAAGGTTGCACCTAGTACTTTTAGAGCTTTTACCATCATTATTATTTTAATGTACCCCCAACTGGTTAAATCCATACCTCAGGGAGATGCTTTATATTTAACGTGCTTTTAACCGTTGCTTTATATCTAACGTGTAATTAAAGATAGCCATGGAAAGCATTGTTGGTAAAATAAAGAACATTAAAAACCTTAGAAATTTTATCTTTTAGAATACTAAGCGATATACTTTCTATTAATATTTTCATGTTTAAGGATTGAAAATATGCTTTGGAACTTCTTTTGATAGGAGGGAAGCATTTGATTGAAGTTCCAGCAAACCTAGATCAAGTGGTGAAATGGATCTTTGAACAGCTATAAATATTTTAATTTACTGCGGCATTCAAAATTCTTCAATAATTTCTCATATAACACTTATTCCTTAACGGACTTCTAAACATTAAAAATTTCTCTTACTCTTAAAATTTAAAGAGTATGTAGGATTTTAAGAAGGCAATAAAAGTGTATAATTTTACTTTAAAATATGTGCTCGTATTTCAATAAAATAGATTATTGTTTACAAATACTATTCTCAGTGATCAGTAAAGTTCATTTTTTAAGCAAATTTCTTAACCAAAAGTGTAAAAATGTTCAAATGTTATTTCATTTTTAGTTTATATATTTTTCAAAGATATTCACCATTTTGCTAAAACTTTGGGGCTCGATTGTATTTTCTTCGATGAATTGCTAAAGTTCTTTTCTGAGTTATACTTGAGTTTAAGTTTTTTCAGATGCAATGACGAAACGCTAACTTTTTCAAGATCTTAATAAGATGGCAAACTTTCTGAAACTATATGCAACTTAGCTGTTTATGTAAATCGTTAATTTCTCGTTTCAATTAACTTTTAAAAGATCATTCTGCTTTTTCATATAATAAAAAAAAATATCATTTTATATTTTTAAACAATGTACAAATTTATAAAAATATTTCTATCAATACTTTAATGATCAAAATGGAGATTTAAAAATGCCATTTTTGTGAATGTAATCATCAATGTTTCTTTTTGATGTAAAATATTTGAATATTTTTTTAATGATTTATATTCTTTTTTACAATATCTACATTTAATAATGCTTTTCCTCTTTATATATTATTATTTAAGTCTCATACAACGTATATAAGTTTATTGTTGTACCTATTTTTATATCACATAAAAAAAAATAATTACAAATATTTGGCAAAACAATTTGAGATAATGTTTTACCATTATCTCTTATTTTCAAGAAAATAATCACAATCATAAATCTTCTGATTATGAGAAAGATGAATTCTTTTTGTAATTACCAGAATCCATTACGCGAGGAACAACAATTATCACATTATTTCATTGCAATAAGCCCAACAATTCTCCAATTGTTATTGCTTATAAGCATAACAAGAAATGTCTCCATATCGAATCAGCGCAATCTTTGCTGGGGTCATAAAGCTAACGTCTTTCTTCCCTGCACACAAGTTTGTTTTCTAATTTCTTAATTACGAACCACAAATACGAATGTAATGACATCTAAGGAATCAGCAAACAGGGAAGTTTTCTCATCTCGGTGTTAATCGACTAATGTGTCTTTCGTAGGGAATTTCAATAGAAAAAGGGGAAAAAATCCCACAAAAGGAATTATAATTGCAGACATGGTTAATAAAACAAAACAACGAAATACTAATCAATTAAGTAAGAAATAACAAAGGTTTGCTTAATTAAAAAGTTCTCTGTCGGCTTCCACTATCAGAGAAAGGGTGAAGTTTTTCATTTAAAAGAAGAAAGGGCGTAAATATTTTGTATCCAATGTAATTCTAAAAGCTAATACTACGTAAAGGTTAGGTTATAAGTACTTGTACTGATAAGAGAATGCTCTTTCTTGTGA